>PVIC010000738.1:99563-109805 GCA_004025085.1 Thryonomys swinderianus | reverse complement strand
AGGTTTTGGGAACAAGCAGAACCTTATTTCCAGACCCCAGAATATGTATTGCTTTCCTATGGCTGCTATTACAAATTACCATAGGTTTGGTGGCTTTAAACGACAAGGGTTAATTATCTACTCTCGTAGGGTTAGAAATCCACTTCAGTCTGCCTGAGAAGAAAGTATGGCAGGGCCCGTTACTTCCGGAAGCTCCAGGGACTTGGCTGTCCTTCCCTGGGCTCCCGACTGCACATCAGGGGCTTCTCCCGCCCTCCCCCAGGTCTCAGCACCTTCTCTCTGTACTTGGGCCTCCCCCGTCCAAGGACTCTTGGGATACATGGGGCCCCGGGAGATGAATCAGGACAATCACTTCTGTAGTATGTAAGCTAGTATACTCCTGGGTTCCATCCCAGGAATCCTGGCTGAGGAGGAGCGTTGTGTGGCCTCATTCTTCTACATTTTTATATTCAGTTTCATCGTGGAAATTGCTCACCTTTGGATATAATAGCTTTGTTGTTTCGATAAGTAACATCATTAGTATTAAGGCATTGGCAGTGTTTCACTCTTTGTGCAGGCTGGCCCTTTTCACATATTACAGGTGAGGCTAAGAGGCTCTTTCAGTGCAGCTGGTCTGTCTTAAAGAAGAATGCTTGATGTGATTACAGTCCTTGGCCAGCGTGGGGAGAGGCTGCTGGCTCTGTGAGCTGGGGGGCTCTCTGGCGGGACACTGGGTTCGCTTTGGGAAACTGTTATGCAGAGCTTTCTCGTCATTCCCCTCCAGGCTTCCTAAATCCTGCTGCAGGCTTCCCTAGCTTCTGTGGTATTGTCCAGTGTACACAGTCTTTTAAACCCACCTGTCCTTCCATTTAATTCTTCAAAAGGCATAGTTTAGGTCTAATAAGTAGGAAAGTCAAGTTCTATGATTTTCATTCTTGGTTTTCAGTTCCTACTATTTGAATTGTAAGTGTTGCTTGTCACGGCTCTGACCCAGGAGGGCCTGTATGGTGATCCATCACACTGGTGCCCCCCACTCTCCTCCGGCTGCCCACCATGCCCACCCGCTGTGCACCATGGGCCCAGCTGTTGTGCTGACCTCAGGTGTGCACTATTCCTGCTGACTGTCCTGTTGTTTTGGTGCCTTGAATTGAACGTTCAGGAATTGAACCTTTGTTCATTCTTTAAACATTTATACTCAGTCCAAAATCATGAAATCAATACTTAACTGTACACATAGTAATGCTTGTTACTGAAAATTATGGTTTTTTTACGCAGTCTACTTACCAGTCACTGACTATGTGTCTGAGCACAGAGGCTTTCCAGTGGCTCAGCAGCACGGGCTGTTGCCCGCCTCGAGGGGCTTCCGGGCCCTTGGGACCAGAGACACTCAGAGACAAAGGCACAGCGAGGCACGTGGACCTCACTGGCCACAGTGAGTTGCACTGGGTTGCTGACACTCGTTTGGCCTCAGTCCACTGCAAGTGCTGTGCTGGAGGCGCCTCGGTTTGGTCTCCTCAGAGCACCCCGCGTTTAGGTGTCGCAGAGGAGGACACTCGCCATTAGTCACCTCAGCAGAGTCTGTTCATTCAGGGGCTCAAGGGTACGGCAACCTGACTTCTTACCATCAATATCAGCACTGTAATATTTGTGGTTTTAAACTGAATGACCTACCTAAGATTTCCTCCACCCTCCCATCTCTCCCTCTCTCCTTCCTTTCTGATTTGGATTTGTCCATGTGATGGAATTGTGTAAATAAAGTCATGCAGTTTAGAGGCACATTTAAAAATTAAACTTGAGTCAGAGGTTACATGTGCATTGTCATCTGTGAAGGGGTCACAGTGTGAAGCAGAAGAGGTTGAATGAGGTTTGCCAGAAGTGGAGTGGATCTGGTAGGCTTTGGTGGGATAGTGACGCTCAAGGGCATCTTGGAGAGTGACTGGACCCTGAGCCAGGGGCTTAGTCAGAGCCCACCTGTGCCCGGCGACGGCATCAGTAGTCAGCCTGAGCCTGGCTCGAGGCTGGGGCCTTCTGCAGGGCATCCTTGGCTGTCCCTTATCTGTGCTTTCTGGCAACCGCAGCTCAGTACACCTGTGCTTTGTACATGAATTTACTGAGATGTTATAATACTTGCTACTTGTTGAATGCTATATGAGCTCAATCTTTCATCTATTGTCATAGTTTTTATGCACCACGGTGGAGGGGTAGACACTATATGTCCATTTTACTGGTGATTAAACTGAGGCCTGGCAGCATCAAGTAACTCAGCCATACTAATTTTACTAGAAAGTGTCAGAGCCAGGACCAAAGGTGACTGCAAGAGCTCTCATTAGATCTAGTGGCTCCATTCCGAGCCACACCAAGGTGCTGTGCTAGATGCTGGCGTCAGAAAGGGGAAATGGGTAGTTCCTGACTTCTGGTTATTTCCAAATAGGTAGAAGACAGACCTGTCAAGAGACTTACAAATAGAATTTTGTTTAATGGTGTGGCAGGTCATAGTGGAGTAGAATTTCAGTCATAGGGACCAGTGAATGTGGAGATTGCAATTTTCTTTTCCTTAATCCTTGTTTTGTTAGTTAATTCTCTAAATCCTTCCATGTTTCTGCAGATCACATGCTAATCTCACTAGCTTGTAAGTAAGTCTGGTTTCACTGTCTATCATAAATGTTGTCTGACAGACTTAATGTGGGATTTTGTGGTGTTTCCTCATTCTATTCCTGCATGAAACCAGCTGTGAGTCTCTTGAGCTTCATTGTGCTGTGATGACATTAATGGTTCTGAAACTTTTTAAAAAACTATTTTAATGTGGATTTTCCCCATCTCGCCAAAATTCAGAATATGTTGAGTATTTTCTTTTGCTGCAAAAGATGTTTAGTCTGGAAGAAAGTAATACAGAGGAACAAATGAGCACTGGGGAGCTGACCAACAGGGGACCACTTGTGTGGTCAGTGAGCATTGTTGATTTGCCAGTAAGGACAGACAGTGATACGGGAATGGACACACGTGTGTTGGGAATCACTGCAGTGCTCATATGTAAAGCATTTGTGGCAGAAACTCACATAGCGCTTAAAATCCAGGTTCACTGCCACTCATGTTTGTCCCAGGGCCGTTATTACATCGCCGTTGCTACCACCATCACCACAATTGCCATAAAACATGCCCTGTTGGGAGACAGCAGCCACGACCCTGTGCTTCCTTGTCTTCAGTGCCCGTAGTTTCTGCCTTCGGATCGCTTTGTGGCATAGGTGTTAGATAACCCAGCCCTGTGACACGAGGGTGCTCCGCTGGCCTATAGCTCATCAAGCCCTAAGGGTGGAAGCTCTGTGTTTCATTGGAGCCACTCTCTTCAGAGGCTGAAGGATTTGTGACTGCCCTTTATTCCTGTGAGGACAGATCTTGTTAGGTTTTATATATTTAGGGAACAGCAACTACCAATACTTTCTTGTTTATGAAGGTATTTTTAAAAAAACAGTCTTCTGTACCTTTTTACACAATTGCCTTGTATTGTAATTCATCAATATACACACATACATTCAATATCCTATTATATTTTCTTAATTGTTAACCTAATGTAAATGTACTAGAGCTTCCTCTTGATAGATCACACGTTGACCTTAAATCTTCCCAATATTTACAAAATTTGGCAAATTATGGGTTTTAAGAACTGTCTGACTAAAAGTTTTGATATTTCTGTCACTGGAATCATAGGATATTTTTATGCTGTACAGGATCATCTAAACTGGTTCTTAATGGTTGCTGGACATAAAATTGTAGAGTTTTAGGAAGAGATCATCAGAATATGGACCGGAGGCCTGGTGATTTAGCTCAAGTGGTACCATACCTACCCTGAAAGCACAAGGGCCAGAGTTCAATCCCCAGTACTGCAAACAAACAAACAAACAAACAAGAAAAAGGTATGGACTGGAAGCAAGTACAGTTTGAAGGAGCTGCTGTAGGAAGCAAAAACATGTCATTTAAGTAGTGATGGGCAAGTTAGTGTTTTTCTAGCTGTGAATATGAAAAGAACTTGTTGCAGGGCACTGGTGAGGATGCCAAGAGAAGAGGCAGTGATACCAGGGCTCTGGAGCCCCAGAAGGTTTGCCCCAGCCCTCTCCTCTCAGGAGGTGCCAACATCAGTTCATACAACCAGGTCCAGTAGCAGGATGTCATGTGAGCAAGAGAAAAACGTCTCCACAAGTCTCGCAGCTTCCCTCAGGTCTCCTCTTCTGGGTAGGTGATATTTTTAAAAATATGAGGCCATCCAAGCTCTTGTCAGTAAGCTCTGCTCTTACATTATTCCACACCAGCCAACACCACTAGCGGTGACAGTCAAGCCCTATCCACAGATATCTTTTGTTATGCAACCATTGTTTTAAAATGCCACTCAGAAAATGGAATGATACGAGCCACTGGAAAATGATTCCAGGCCCAAATCTCTTATCTCCTGCTGACTAATGCTTGAAATCTCCTTTTACTTTCCCATTTCAATCCCTCATCAAACATAAAATGTTCCTTTTGCCCAGAGCTAGCTATGCCTACTTTCATAAAACCACATTTTCTCTGTCTAAAGTCTAGTACAGAAATTAGTTGCTTGACAGATGCCAGTAATCTCAGTTACTCAGGAGACTGAGGAAGGAAGATCCTAAGTCCGAGTCCACTCTGGGCAACTAGAGCCAGCCGCCCTGTCTCAAAATGAAAATTGAGAAGGGTTAGGGATGTGACTTATGGTAGAGCAGCCCGGGTTCATCCTTGGTACAAACATAAAAAAGAAATCTCCTATGGAAAACAGGGCCACCATGGAACATTCACCTAAACCAACTCTCTTGACTAAAAGGAGAAAGAGCTGAAATGTTAACTTCTAGGTCACTCAACCTAGGAATGAGATCTCAGAGTTATCAGAGAACTAACAAATGTTGATCAGAGTCTATTCAAGTGGAAAATTCAAAATTCCTATTAGTGTTCTGGGACCAGATGAAATCAAAGTAATTTACCTCTCTAAGAGTAATGAGTCAAGAAAGGGAGGTATAGTTGTGAAGAGTCTTTACTTCCTCCAATGCAAAAGAACAAGTAGATCTCTTCTGTGTGTCAGTTAGAGCCCTGCCTGCTTTTTTACTTAGAGGGGAGCAGCGTTTGGGTCCACCTGTGATGTTAGGGTTAAGACGCCCCAAGTGGAGACAGAGACGGGAGCTGCTTTGCAGTTACATTGTGGCCCAGCTTCTCAACACATGTGCATTTTTATTGGCATTTTTACTGTAATTTTGTTGTTTTGAAAATGAAGAATGGTAAAATAAAGAAATAATTTATATAATGGGTAACTTAATTATTTCCACCACTTGGCTAGGTAATGAATCAAATGTTTTCTTTTGGTGTGACAGAATAATTTATTTCTAAAGGGCTGCCCTATGAGATGCATAAATTACAATTATAAGATGTAACTCACTACCAAGGATATTGAATTATAGATAGTGACCCTTGTAAGAGCCCATTTGGCAGAGTTTGAACTGCAGGTTAACTGCTGATTGAGAAGCAATTTTATATTCCTTTTCATGCATTTTTAAAATGATGAAAGAGCCTAAAATATATCTACAGTTTCCATTGCAAGCAACATTGTAGAAGGATGAACCCATGACCCTACTGTCTACCTCTGTCAAACCCTTGGACTTGAGCCATGTATTCTCACGAAGAGTAAAAACTTTAGAAATGCAATTCAAACACCTTGGTTTCCTTGGGTAACATCTCCCGCCCTATTGTGTCCCCTGGGGGTCACCACTTACTTCCGTTCTGTGCCTGCCATTCTTCCTTTATCACTACACTTGCATATGTCCAAAAACAATTTGTAAGATTACTTCAACATTAATACCATATGGCCAGAGTTGTTAAACAGTAGAAATCCAGAGAAGTTTCGGGAGGAGTTTTATGAACAAGTTCTAAAGTTTATATGGAAATGTAATGGGCCAATAATATGCAAGTAACTAAGTTAAAGGATTCATTGTATCTGATGTCAAGCCTGTGGGAAAATCTGCAGTAAGTGCAAGAACATTACCTGAGTAAAAGAACAAACATGTAGGCCTAAGGAATGTAGAAAGAGGCCAGAAATGCCACTGTGAGCAGGAGGCCAGATTTTGACAGCTGTGAGCAGTGGCAGCAGGAGACTTCTCCTGGGTAAGAGTGAGACTTGGCCACACAGTCCTGATTATTCAAAAATAATTCTAAGAGGTTTGTGGGTCTAAATCTAAAAGAGAATTTATTAGCTTACTGTCTTTGAAAAACTCATTTTAGCGTGAGTGATTCCTTGATTCTTACTGGAGTAAATTAAATTGAACAGATGGAACTAAATGAATAATGGTCATGTAAAATTAATTAAAATGTAATTAAATATCTGATCTTGAAAGTTTTGAAATGAGTATTTAGAGTGGCTTGTATAATTCTCTGTGAAGCATTTTATCACATTAGCAGTATTTCCTTCTATTTCTAGTTTGCTAGGAGTTTTTATCATTAAGGGACATTGAAGCTCATCAAGCCTTTCCATGTACTTTGGGGTGGTCTCATGATACTGGGGCATTGTTGTGTAATTCTAGTGACATTTAACGCTTGCTTTATGAGTGTTAATAGTCTAGTCCCAAAGTGATGTATAACTGGGTGATATTTTTGTGTCATTGAGGATTTTATTTGCTGTTATTTGTTTAACATTTCTAAATAGGTATTTACAGATGAGATCAACAAGTAATTTTTCTATTTGTTGTATTTTCAGGTTTTGGCATTAAGATTATGTTCACCTTGTAACACTGATTTGGAAGTATTTCCTCTTTGTACTTTTTGGAAGAGTACTTTGAAGATTGATGCTTTTCTTTCTTGAATGTTTGATCACACTTATCTAGTGAAATTGCTGTTGTCTGGGACTGGAAATTTTTTTTGTGAGAAATTTTTAATCAAAAATTGTATTTCTTAATTTTTTTTTTTTTTTTTTTTTTTGAGACTGGGTCATGCTTTGTAGTTCAGGCTGGCCCTGAGCTCACTATGGAGCCCAGGCAAGCCGCCGCGAACTCAGCAATCCTCCTGTCTCTGCCTCCCGAGTGCTGGGATTACAGGTATGAGCTGCCACGCCCGGCACTTATTAACAGTTTTTAAGGCCATTCAAATTTTCCATTTTATTTTGGGGCAGTTGTGGTGAGTTATATTTTTCTAGAAATTTGTTTATTTCAACCAAATTTTTAGATGTGTTGTCATAAAAGTTCTTAGTAACATTTTTCTTCTTATACTGGCATTAAAACACACAGCTTACTTTTAATTTGTCCTTAGCTAAGCACCTTTTCTAGCAGTTATCAAATGTTGTGTTCAGTGCTTTTGCATACTGAACTATCTCTTAGAGTTTGCATTTCTCCTTAATGAAGTATATAATTTGAATATATTTTCCTATGAGGGATTAAATCCCTGAGATATTTTTGTTTTGTTTTTGATTTGTTTATGGAGGTTGTTGATGGATTTTTGATTCTGGTCATTGAACATAAGGCCTCAGTCTTGCTGAGGACTTGTTCTCCTACTGGGTTGCACATCCAGCCCTCACGCCCACATTCTTGATTAATAATTTAGCAGGGGATGAAACTCTTAAAGAGCAGTCATTCTGTACCATTTTGGAGATACCAGGCTAACGTTTATTCTAGAGACATCTCTGAGCTCAATCCACGTGCCATTTCTGTAGCTAATGGTGTAAGACTCTCTTTTTACATTTAATGTCCTCTAACTTTCACCGACACATCTCAATGTAGACTTCTTTCCCCAGGGAGTACTTGAAGAGCACTTCTGTGCTGTGGGTTCTAAAATGAGCTCATATTCTGGTTGTTTATTCAGTTGGTTGGTTTTCTTCGTATAATTGTTCTGGATTTTGAAATTTTTTTTCTCAGAAACATTTGAACACGTCTCATTTTCCCTCATTTTTGTTCCCTAACCTTCATCATCTTGTCTGCCAGCTTTGCATGCCCTCCGCTTACCCCTAGTGTGCTCTCCTGAGAACTGGCTTGAGTGGCATTTTATCGTGCCCACCTCTTCATTACACAGTCACCAGATTGGTAGTTTGGGCTCCGTACAGTGTATTGGGTGTTTCTTTCTCCCTTGATTCACTGATTCCTGTAAAGAAGGGAAGAGGTGACTCAAAGTATGAGTTCATGGCAGCATCACGCCAGGGGGTTGACATGAGACCCCCAGAGAAGGAATTCACTTCACATTCAAGTTGTGGGCTGAGTCTCCTTGTTCATCAGAACCCTGTTCTCTAGCAGGCATCTGTGTGTTGCAACCAGCCCTTTCACCACCCTAACAGCCATGACACAGTCTGTTCCCAACGACGTACCCACTCTTAGGAACCGTTAGCAACTCCATCCTTTCCTCTCCCAGACACAAATGTAGACTTTGATACATAAGACAGACTGAAATTCTTCAAGTAATAATCTTGACTCTTTAACTACCTTAATAATATAAAATGTATCACTTAGCCATTGTGTATGTAGTTGGACCCTGAGTACATTTACATTATTGTGTAACCATTGCTCAAAGCCAGTTCTGGTGAACCTGTTGTGCACATGCCCAGCCAGCTGTTCATTATCACTGAGAGCTTACAAGGTTCGCCACCACTGTCCCAAGTCGTGTCTCTTCATCTGCAAAACCGAAACTTTGTGTTCACTATATAATCTTCCCAATCCCACTTTGACTCTTGAAACTACCATTCCACATTCTGTCTCCAGAAATTTAACTCCTCCTACTTCATATAGGTGAAATCTTGCAGTATTTGAGTTTTTTTGTGACTGGTTCATCCATGCTGTAGCATGTGTCAGAATTTCTCTCCATTCTAAGGCTGAATAGTATTCCATTTTATACTGCATTTTTTTATTCATTTATCTGTCAATGATTACTATAAACACAGGCACAGAAATATCTTCTTTTTTTAAAATCAATATATAACAATTGTACATACTTATTGGGGGACCATGTGATGTTTTACAGGTATGAGTTGTATTCAAATTTGAGTATCTCAACAAACATGTATTGCTTCATTGTGGTGAATTACATATATCTCACTGAGCCTCTACTTTCTGTTTCTGCATTGTGTATTTAGAAGTAGTCTTGCCAGGACCAATGAAAATTCTCTTTTTAGCTACCATGTTTTTTTTCATAGTGACCGCACTATTTTATATCCATGCCAATAATGCACAAGAGCTTTTCCACGTGCTTGCTGAACTTTGCTGGTTTGTTCATTTGTTTGGTGTGTGTGTGTGTCTGTCAGAACAGCCATCACAGTGGGTGTGAATTAAGATCTCATTGTGCTTTTGATTTGCAGCTCTCTAATGATTATAACAATCTTTTCATCTATTTGTTAGCCATTTGTACACCTTCTTTGGAGAAGTGTCTGTTCAAATCCTTTGCCCACTTTTAATCAAGTTGCTATATATTTGTTTTTTATGTACTTATTAAAGAGTCATTTGAAAATTTTGTCAGTTAATTGCTAGAAACAAATCACTGAGGATGCGGATCACAGTGTGAAGCACCATGGTTGAAAGCTCCATCACACAGACCAGTCCTGCCTCCAGAGCAGGTGCTGTTATTTCATGTGATGATCGAGGACCACTTGTTACCTCTCTTTCCTCCACAGGCACCTGCTGAATGTGGCCTCATACCATCACCTACGTCATGTGTCAACGTTTCTGAGATTTGAGGGCAGATACAGGAGAAAGAGTTTTAGCGACGTTTAACAGTAGTGCTGTGTGCTGCACACATGTGACCACCTGGCATATCCTGCCCTGGCATCACCCTGGGGTGTGTGGCGGGCAAGAACTGATCTGGGATTTAGGAGCTTGGTACAAGGATCTATTGAAGTAGCTTGTCACTGCTACTTTGCCCTGGGCTGCTGTCCCAACTGCTCTGTCACTGGTGCAGTGAGCTCAGTCAGATTTCACTGAAGGCCGCTGTACGTTCTGTGATGTTGTGAAAGAGCAGGACCTCCTCATCTTGTCTACACTCTGTCTCAGCGTCCACAGTATCTCTTGACATTCATCTTGATTTCTTCTTTCCAGTGTAAAAAAAAAAAAAGATCATTGGTTAGGAAAATAATTTCTTCTGTTCCTGGGTTCTCCTTGAGGAAAATCCCTACCAGATGGTAGAAATACCTCCAAACAAACTTTGGATTTCAGCTCCAGAAGCACCAGAAGGAGACGGTCGTGTGTCATCCAGGATGGAGACTAAAGACGTTTCGGCCCCTCCCTCCGGTGCTGCTGTTGA
>PVIC010000738.1:30859-99463 GCA_004025085.1 Thryonomys swinderianus | reverse complement strand
GGGTCGGGCTGCCAGGTGGGGCTGGAGCCTGATCTAGCACGCGGAGTAAGGTGAGATCAACGAGGGCAGAAACGGGGAGAAAGGAGAGGGGAGGTTGGACTCAAACACTGACGCGACAGCTTTGAGAGGCTTCGGAGCCCGCCATGATGTAGAGTCCAGTGGCCGTCTTGCTCTCGGTGTGCCAGCCTTTCTGGTCATGGCTGGCAGTGATTGTGCTGGGTCTGCAGGGCCGGGGAGGACTCAAGCAAGCACCAGCAGGAAGCCAGCAGTGCCAGCTTTTGGCCTTGGTGACAGGTGAGTGAGAAACAGGGCAGGACGTAGGCTTGAGAAGGTGCGCATGATACTTTGCCGCTCTGTCATGGCCTCTGTTTGTAGCGGCAAAGTCAGGCTTCTGCTGAGCATACGGAGTAAGCGAGGCTGGGCAGTGGCAGCTCAGGCCGGGAGACTGGGGCGCCTGAGCGGGGTGTTTCTGTGGAGCGCGAGTCTGGGCCAGCCCCGCGAGAGGACCGTCCGGCCGGGCAGGTGCGCTGCGTGGCTGTTGCCAAGGTGACAGAGCAGAGGAGCACCTCCCGACACGCTGGGGAACTGCTGCGAGGAGATCAGAGGCCGTGGGACACACAAGGACTGAGAGAGAAGCGTCTTCTGGAAGGAGGACCTCAGGGCAAGGCGGGGCAGCAGGCGGCTCTCCCTCCGCCCTCTCCTGGCTGTCTGCAGGGGCTCCCTGGAGATGCCTCCAGCCCTTGCACTTTCCTTAAGGGCAGTTACATAATTTGTAATCATCGCGGAAGGTCAGCCTCACATTATTAAAAAACAAAACTAATCAAACAGGGTGGAGCATGCCTGTACTCCCAGAACATTGGAGGCTGAGGCAGGAAAATGGCCTTGAGTTTGTGGCCAGCCTGGGCTGTTCCACAGTGAATTCAAGGCCACCTGTAGTGACCTTGAATAGTGAGACCCTGATAGAAAAGAGAGAGAAAGAAAAAAAAAATTACAATTCTTTTAAGCTTTTGGCAATCTCTTCTTCAAATGTTTCTATGTATTAAACAAACAAAAAATTTCTTCCATGACTAAAGGCTAAAAGTAAGAGAGACCAAATTAGAATAAAATGCAATCCATATCTGAGTATTTGTGATATCTTCCTGATGTGTTTATTTTGGTGGAAATAGGAGGAAATGAGAGGGGAGGATGATAGTGAGACTTCACCTGCATTATTTATTTAAAGTTTTGAGGATCTTGAATATTATGGTATGCCCTTTGCATTCCAGCGGAATGATAAAAACCTTAACATCTTCTCTTTCACTCTTCTCGACTTGCGTTTGCATCTTTAACATTGTATTACCATAACATTTGCATCTTCTAAAGGTAATTCAGTTGCCCTCTTGCCACAATTCTCATTTCTAGTTTTCTCAGACCGTTTTTCCTGCTCAGTCTCCCAATTAGCGCCTTGTTAAGTACACACTCACTGAACAGAAATTGTATGGTGCTGTTTAACCTTTTTAAAGAATCAAGAGAGACTGGAAAACAGATTCTTGCTAATAGATTAATTCAGCCTCACAAAGTGATGTCTGGACCTCACGTGCAAAAGCTGGCTGCGGAAGAGACGCCGAGGACGAGGAAGGTGCGTGGCTGGCCGGGGAGGCAGGGGCAGCGCCGTCCTGCCCCGCAGCTGTGCAGCATTCCCAGCCCCGCGGCGCTCCGAGCCCCGGCATCCCCAGCGTCCCGCAGGCCCAGTGAGCGAGCGGCCTCTGCGTCGCCTCCACCCTCTTCTCCCTGGCGGAGCCGGCGGCCACCTCACTGACGAGGTATCCCAGATCATTCCCGTGTATCCCCCTGTGCTGGAATGTGCTTTCGTTCCTCATTTCGAAGAAATAAACAAACTCACGGGCCGTTCCAGCTTCAAATTTCTCGTATGACATGGTAACTCACGTGCTTATTCATCTGTTGTATTTACTTTCCCATACTGTATCTGTGAAAGGCAAACACACAATTATTAGTATGTAAATGGACCGTGGGTGCTAAAAAGGTGAGGGGCTGCCCCGAGGGCTTCATTGACTCATTAGTTGTCTTGGAATCAGAGGAGGGCCCAGGGAAAGGTGTAGACCGCAGGGAGGGCCTGTGCGCCGGAAGCCGTTGTCAGTTTCGTTTTGGTCTAATTTAATCCATGTCTCTTTAGTGACTAACAGGTAAAATACCTTCATTTCAAAATGATTTAGATGCATACTGATTCATTAATAGCAAATCATTTAACAGAAAACATTTTGTTGAATCATACGGAAGAGAAATCTCACACACAGGATGTATAGAATTTCCCCCTCACCGTGTACCTACATGCATAAAAACACACATGCAGGCTCAATTCGTACTGGTTTTATGTATCAGTTAAAACGCACAGGAACTGAGAATGTGTCTGGGTGCTAGGGCACATGCTTGGCATGCACGGGTGCGCGGGTCACTCTTTAGTGCAAATTAATTAAAGTTAAAAGTAAAGAATTCACAAAAGAAACAGAAAAGTCTCTAAAGCAACAGCCTGGGCTGGGCATATCGCTCCTGGTAAAATACTTGCTTAGTATCCGTGGAGCCTGCGTCCTTCCCCAGGCCCACAAACAAATAATAGTTAATAAAATAAGAGCAGAAGCTGAACAGAGGGCGGAGGAAGGCCCCGGTAGGAATCTCCAGTTTGACGTTTTCAGAGATGGCTCCTTCCTCGCCTGCTGTCCACTCTCCCACCTCCGTCCGTCCCCTCCTCCCTGGCCCAGCGGCTCTGCGTCCAGCTCCGCTTCCCAGGGGAGCCTTTCTCCCACCAGCCTCGGGCAGTGACCAGCGGCGCCCCTCCTTCACCTTCGGCAGCAAGTGCCAAAGCACTCGCACTGGCTTCCCAGTGCGCTGGGTCAGCTTAGCCACCGCTACTAACTGCAGGTCCCGTCTCACGCCGTGACCCTCCGTCCGTGCCGTCCCTCACGCCGTCTCCACTGAGTCCTCCCGGGGCTTCCTCCCACACTCCCACCTGCATTCCCTGGCTCGTGCTGCGTGGAGCCCAGTGACCCATCCTTGGCAGCTTCTGCGTCTCCACCAGTTTTCTCAGTTCTCTCCTCCTTTCTTTTTTATTCTTTTAGTATTAGTGCCTATTAATTTTATAAAATACTGAATTTCAATGCAAATATCTTGATCACATTCATCCCTCTGTTACGGTTCTATGTAGGTGTTTGCCTAAAGCCTCAAGCACGCATGGGTGGGGCTTTGGTGAGTGACGGGTCATGGATGTGTGATACTGGGTTAATCCACTGATAGGTTTAGCACAGTTCTGGGGTGTATGATGGAGTTGCTGAAGAGGAAAGACCCACCCTCTGTGTGTCTGTGTGTGTGTGTGTATGTGTGTGTGGCAGGGACAGGGTTAGAGCTTGGATGGAATAAATGTGGAAAGAGGAAGGAGAATTATGGCCTCCTGTCTTCTATGCCATAACCTGTTTGTTTCTCCGCTGTGATGCCCTTCTGCCATTCTACCCTGCCTTGGAGCCAGCCAACTACGGACTGACTCCTCTATAAACTGTGGTATAAAATAAAACTTGCTTGCTTTAACTTGTGGGTGCTGGGTATTTTTTCCCAGCAACAAGAAAGTGACCAAGGTGCCCCCAGTACCCTCCTTTATAACCCTCTCCTTATTCCTTCCTGTCTAATAGTAGCCTCTTCTATTTTCATGTCATCTCTTGTAGATTGCATGTATTAGGGAGAACGTGTGTATTTGCCTGTTGGATAATCTTACTGATATAATGATTTCCAATTCCATCCATTCTCCTACACGTGACCAATTTTGCTCCTCGTTATGGCTGAATAATACTCTGCTTTTTATATTCTTACCCATTCATCTGTGGGCTGGTTCCATATCATGGCTGTTGTGAGTTGTGGTAGAGTAAACACAACCATGCAGGCATCCCTGGCACACACTGGCTTTAGCTCTGTTGAGTCAAAAGGTAGCTCTAGTTACGGGTTTGTAAGGAACTGCCTTACTGATTTTGACGGTGGCTCCTTGAAGCAAGAAGATCCCCTCCTGTCCTCAATATTACAGCAGCACCTCACATTCATTATTGACTGGTTCCAGGAGGTGCAGTGAGCACCAAAAACCTCAACACCGAGCAAATTGTTTTGAATGGAGATAGCAGAAAGTTAGGAGGTAATTGACACTAATAAATTCTAATCTAGGAGTCAAGTGCCAGCGAACAGTGAGTAGCAGCGAAACATTTTCATGTTACAATTTATCAAGTATCAAATGTAATGAGTTGCAAAGTGCTTGGGGTCTAAAGTATGACTATATTTACTGTTTTTTATATTCTTAATATATTGCCAGTCTGACTGGCATGAGGTCGAATCTCAGTATAGTCTTGATTTTTATTTTCCTAATAGCTGAAGATGTTGAACATTTTTTTCATATCTTTATTGGCCATTTGTACTTCTTTTGAGAAGTGTCCGTTCAGTTTATTTGCCCATTCATTGATCAGGCTGTTTGACTTTTTATGTTAAGTTTTTTGAGTTTTTTGTATATTTTAGACATTAATCTCTGTTGAAAGATTAGCTGATGGAAATTTCCTCCTGTTCCATATGCTCTTTCTTGACTCTGAGTTGTTTCCTTGCTGTACAGAGCTTTTTAATTTGTTGTAGTCCCACGTGATGATTCTTGCTGCTATTTCCAATGCTATTGGATTCCTATTCAAGAAATCTTTGCCTGTGTCTCTGGCTTCAAGTGTTTTCTCTGTGTTTGTCTTTCTAAGAGCATATTTCTAAATCTCAGGTCTTAGATCCTTTTGAACTGGTGTGCATGGGGTGAAAGAAGAGGATCTCCTTTCAGTCTTCTAAATTGGATATCTAGTTTTTCCTATCCCATCTGTTATTTTTGGCTCTTTTGTGCAGGATCAGATGGTTGTGGTTGTGTGGGCTTGTTCCCGTGTTCTCTGTTCTGTTCTGTTGGTCTATGTGTCTATTTTTTGTGCCAGTACCATGGTGGTTTCGTTACTATGGCTTTGCAGTGTCATTTAAAATCAGGTTTTATGATGCCTCCAGCCTGGATCATTTGGCTTAGAATGCTTAGGCCATTCTAGGTCTTTTGTATTTGTGTATGAATTTTCAGGGTTTTTTTTTTTTTTTTGAGATCTGTAAAGAATTCCAGTTGGTATTTTGACGAATTTGTAAATTTTAGCATTTTATTTCTGCGAGTTTAGTCAGGTTCCTCTCTTATGTCAACCCCCAGTCAATCTCTTTCCTGTTTGAGTATTTTTTTTCCATGTTGAGCAAACCTTTTAAAAAGTAGTATGACAGAAACGAATGCTTTCCCACTCTGAGCTGTAAGTATCCCTGGCAGGCTCCTCGTTCTACCTCTCTAACCCAAGTTTAACAACCCTGTCTCGTCCCTGGAAAAGTCTAGTCTGAAATCTCCTTCCTCTTCCACCTTCTCTTCTTCCGACTTCTCCGTGGGGCTCTGTTCAACCTAGATCTGCCCAGTCAGAACCGTTGGAGACGGGTTCCCGGACACTTGCCTTCTATGAGCAGAGCTGGAGCTCCGGTCCGCCAGGAGGTTGTGCTCAGCTAAGCTCACACTCACAGGCCCCAGCCCCAGTGTCATCCACATTTAAATGGCTGCCAGGAAGCTGGGTGTGTGGGGGATGCACTGGCGCCTTTTTAGCTGAAAAGCTCTAGTTATTTAAAAGAGAAGTGTAAAGATAACTGAGCAAAAACAAAATGGTGATAGAACATGGACCTGAACTGAAGTCTCAGCTCTACAACTTTAGTAAGTTTAAGATCGTCTGGAGTCAGTTTTTTCATCTATAAAATGGGAATAATATTAATTCCTGCCAATAAGGAAATGTTGTTGTGAGAATTAAAGAATTTAAATATAACTTAAATCCTTAGCACAGTGCCAAACACATAGAAAATGTTAAGTAACTCTTAAATATTACAGCTATAAATATCCATATTAGTGTGTTAAATACTTCACATATATTCTTTTTTTATGTACTGGGGATGGAACTCATGAACTTGTGCTTAGGTGCTGGAACCATTGAGCTAAATCCCCAGCCCCCATTCATATATATTTAAATACATATATTAAGGACTCCTGTTTCTATTTACTGTTTAATTATAAAATTATCAAAACAATTTTTTGATATCATTTTCCCAAGAATAACTTTGTCCACAAGGTGAGATCTCTGTGCTATTCTTTGGGCTTAGCAGAAGGGTAACGTTATTTATTACAAACTAGTTCTTTTCTTTTAACCATCAGAGGAGACTTTGCCTGATACGTGGATTGTGTAGACCTCAGCCGGACATCTAGCACTTTCTGTCCTGTTGAGTCACTTATGATCTCTGCTGATTTCTTCTCTAAAACACCTAAGTAATCACCATGGCAACACTGTCACTTATTGAGGATGTAAATAAGATGTGTATCCCTGCAAATCTACTTAAAAATAGCTTTATTTTTATAATGTTGCCCTCCCATTCTAGATAGCTACTTATCTTGTGTTATTGGTGATTTTTCTTCCTCTGGTTTCTTCTGGTTTTTCTTTGTCAGAACACAGGGCCCTCAGAAAATAGGGAGTTTAAGATGATTTAGTTTGCTAGAGGGGTTACCATTTTCCATTTGAAGAAACAAAGGTTGCAGCATAGGTTGGTTGTACTGTGGCCTAGTCAACCAAAAAGACAGCGCCTTGAAATAAGCCACCTGTTCTGTCAGGTTCCCCCCAACACCCGGACCCGTGAACGGCGTCGTCTTCATGTTGCTCCGCAGTCCCAGGAGCCTTGGTTTCTCTGCTGAGGGGCGCAGCCCCTTCCCTGCTTGCATCCTAGGGGTAAGGCCAGGTTGCTCTACGCATGGGGAGATGTGGGCGGTCGCAGGGTGGGGATGTCGTCACGCTTCTGCGGGCTGTGTTCATGGTGGGAGGGTGGGAAACCCATTTTGAGGAGAGGCCCAAGCTCCTGCTCCAGGAAGCCTTCTTTCCTGCTCAGAGGATTTGCTCTCTGCATCTGTTAGGGGCTGTAGATACAGAATAGCCAGCAGTGTGTATAATTGGCGGAAGCAGACTTTGCCAGGCCACATCTGTTGGAAGAACAACCAGAACAGTCGGAGGAGTTGTCTGCACACTGACTCTGGAAAGCTGCTTTGGTGCATAAAATCAGATCAAGAGTCTGGAATTCACAGTGTGACAGAACTGCCAGGAAGCCCCCGGGGACCACAATTGCTCCAGAGGCCTAGAGCCTGACGGGTGCGCACAGTGCCCAGTGCCGGGGCCACTTTCGCAGCTGGGTCACTGCATCTGCCGTTCCCTGTCTGTTGTGCAGGAGCCCGGTGTGTGCTCCTGGGGCCAGGGCTGGGAGAGAAAACCAGGCCACAGGTGCAGCTTCTGAACATCTAGTGCTCTTTCAGCGAAGGACGCAACCGGAAGTCACATGCCAAAAGCCACCTGCACGCGGGAAGAAATGAGGGGAGGTCACGGGGAGCAGAAAGGAGCTCTCAGAGAGCCTGTAAGTGGTGATGTTTCACTTTTTCTTAAAGACCCAAGTTGGCCCCGTGTCTGGGTGGAAGAGCTGCTCCTGCAGCAGCTGCTCGGTAGGGCACGCAGACCCCAGGCTTCTCCGCACGGCACAGGCCGTTTCACCAGGTGTCTGCAGACGGCGGGCGGGTTTATCATCTGCACCACGCTGTGAAACTGCCCTCCACCTGATGACTGCTGCTCATGCTAAAGAGGGAGAAAGTTTTTGCAAATGAGTAAACCATTACCTCTTTTCGAAATAAAAAGACATTTTCTTGTACTGCCCCTCAGCAGAATAGGATAGTCTTTTCCCTTGGTTCAAAGCATGGAACACAACGTAAGGAAGTTTTTGGTGTCGCCGCAGGCCAATGCTCCTCCTCTCACAAGTACTGTGCTGCTTTTTTTTTTTTTTTTTTTGAGACAGGGTCTTGTTTTGTAGTTCAGGCTGGCTCTGAGCTCACTATGTAGCCCAGGCAAGCCTCGAACTCAGCAATCCTCCTGTCTCTGCCTCCCGAGTGCTGGGATGATAGGTGTGAGCCACCACGCCCGGCTGTGCTGCTTATTTTTGACAATCGATCATGTGCAGAGCAGGGTAAGCAGGATGCTGAGGAGGAACCCTTCGCGGGGACTAATGAGGCTCAGCCAGGGCTGCGGCGCCCAGTGATTTCTACCCCTCACCTGCTCGTCATAGGCCCACAATGCTAAACAAACCCCTCACCAACGAGGAAGTGTTCTTGTGCTTTTCAGAAAAGTCACTGTCAACGCAAGTGATTCAGTGTAAAACTCTTTTCTTAGTGTCTGTACAAGGACGAATTAGAATGAAGAAGAACACTTCTTCCTGAGCTGTGGCTGCAGCAGATCTCAGGCTGGCAGGGTTGGTCCAGCCCTCGCTGTGCGTGCGGCCAGCTGGGCAGCGTCTTGCAGGATTTATGGAAGAAAGACAGGTACTTAGGTCTGTCCTCCTAGTGCCTCTGTCTCTCTGTTCGTGAAGCGAACAGAGATGGCCCCCTTTCCACATAATTTCATTTACATAGGAGCTTAAATTCTCCCCAGATAAACATGGGTACCCATTTAAATTAGTAATAAATCAAATTGTTCAGTAACAGAAACCAGCTCACTCTTGTCTCTATGTGCGCACATCCAGTTGGAGTGCTTTGCTTACAGACACCTGTATCTTCCTACCGGCAAGTACTTTTCCTAACAATCCTGTCGCCTAGATATTGTGCTACTAATATGTCTACTTATCAGATGAGGAAACCGAGCAGGAAGGTTGTGTAGCCCAGAGGCCACAGGACTGTGACGGCAGGTAGCGGACACAGGGTGGAGCTTAGCAGGTCTCACACATGCGCAGGACAGACATGAAGATCTTTGATCTGGGGCCTGGGAAAGGCTGAGTCCACTAGGCCCATAGCCTGTGTTACCAGGTTCTCTTTTGTGTCCTGAAAGCTGAGAGGTTTTGCGGTTTCTGGAGAAAATACTGCTGGTGCATTAAATAGCTTTTCCAGCCATTTCATACTAGAATTCAAAGACAAAAGGGATTTTTTTTTTTGAGACAGGGCCTCACTTTGTAGTCCAGGCTGGCCCTGAGCTCACTGTGTAGTCCCAGCAAGCCTCGAACTCGGTAATCCTCCTGTTTCTGCCTCCCAAGTGCTGGGATTACGGGCGTGAGCCACCACATCCAGCCAAAAGGGATTTTTTTCAGGAATCATCTTTTTCAGTTTTGAAACAGCCACCAGCTCTAATTTTCACTCCACTTTTTCTCACACACACGCACAGTCCTTGAGTATGCAGGTGAAGGCTTTGCTGGCCCTGAGCTCCTCCAGATGAGAGAAGTTCGAAAAGAGGCAGATCCTGTCCCTGCTTGTGCCTCCCACTCGCCTCTCAGAAGCCCGATGTCCACTCCAACACACCCCTGCCCTGGGGCCGGGCAGTAGAACTCACAGACCTTGCGGGAACTCAGCAGTTTGCAGCTCCCTCCCCACTCCACCAGAACGAAGAAGCAAGCCTCTTTCTCTGACTTTCCAGCAAACCCAGCCATACATATTCCAAATGGCGAGAACTCACTCAGGAGTTTTAGGTACTGAGGGTGGTTTTACGGATCTTTGTGCAGTAAGGCCCCCCACCCACACACCTCCCTTCCTCCGTATTGTTTCCTTTCCTTCCCTCCCATGTGTGTCTGTTAGTGTATGGTGTGTGTGTGTTTGTGTATTTTAAACTATCCTCTGGAGAAAGACCATGTTGGGCCTGTCCCTGGTATACTTCCTTGATGGCTATTTTCTCATCATTTTCTTTTCTTTTTTTAACCTTCCATGGATGTGGATCTGCCCTCAGAGAGCATTTAATGAAGAGGTCTTTGACATAAATCTCTGAAAACAAAAGCTACTTTATACATGGTGCACATGGAGAGCAGCCAGGCAAGCTCATCGGTGAGATGCATAATGAGAAGCCAGAGTGCTGTGCCTGCGCATGCGCCTGCGAGTGCAGAGGTAGCGGTGGTGTTAATAAAATCCCGATTCTCGGGTCTTGCCTCTCTGATCAGAATAAGAATTAGGTTATGTGGAAACTAAGTGACAAGAGCAGCACAGGGAAGAAAAATGCTTTGTTTTTATTACTGTAATATCCTTCTTTCTATATTCTTTTTCATTCCAAAACACAGTGCTGGAAATGTTTAGGAATGACTGGATAGAAAATGAAAACAGAATTGTGATGCAAATAAATATTTATTCTTCCATGTAAAACCACCTTCCATGTTTCTGTTTTATATTATTTTAATTTGATTTATATATTTGAAATTAGAACATAAGTATTCAAGGTAGAAAATACAATAATTTGATATATGTACGCATTGTGTAATAATTATTGCAATCCAGTTAATCAGCGCATCTGCTACCACACATGTTTACCATTTGGCTGGCAGCAACGAGGCCCCTTAAAGTCTGCTTTGTTTAAATATCAAATTTCGGGTAGACAATGAAGTATTATTAGTAATGTTCACTGTGCTGCACATTGGAGCCCAAAACTTGGTTCATCTTATAACTGAAAAGTTTGTACCCTTTGGCCAGTGTCAGTTCTTCGCCTCATTCAACTACCTTCTTTTTGCTTTTATGAGTGAAGCTGTTTTCAGGTTCCACATGTGAGTGAGACCTCGCAATGTTTGTCTTTCTGCATCTGGCTTATTTCACTTTCCAGAATGTTATTCTGTTTCATTCTTGTTAACCAACATAGCAGGATCTGGATTTAATTCTTTTGTGGCTAAAGAATATCCCATATTATATAAATTCCCTATTATTTGCACGTGCACTCATGCCCCCCCTCCAACTTTCTTTTAGTGATTCCTCCATTGATGATACTTAGATTGTTTCTGCAGCCTGAATACTCTGGATCACGAAGTCATTCTTCTTTTGAATTGTTTGAGGAGTCTCCAGACTGTTTTCCATAGTGTTCGTGGGGACTTGCAGGGCTTCCAGCAGTGAAGAGGGCTCCCCTTTCCTCACACCCTCAGCAATGCTCCTTGTCTCTCCTTGCTTTCGATAGTGATCATCCTTGTGTGTCTTTGGTGTCCAGGTAATGCTGGGCTTTTAACATGACTAAAGTATCTCTTCCTCTTCAATTAACTTTGAAGTGTTTGAAGACAGTGTTAATTCTTTAGATTTGATAGTTATATTTTCTGTGTTAATAATTACTGGCTGTGAGGACTGGTTCTTCAGGAGAGTCCTAATAATTCTAATATAGGTGAGAACCTTTTAAAAATATTTTTGCTATAACTACCATGATTAAGAAGTGAAATTACTAATTGATACCTATATGATGTAACCACATGGATAATCTTCAAATGATTAATGAATACCAAGTCTATTTGAATATATTTGAACTTATTTGAATATTAAAATATATGAAACTGATGTTTTAATCAGTATAGTAATTCTGGCAACACTTCGGGACATGTTTATTGGAAACAGTAAATTAATGTACCATCTTTTACTTGGTAATATTTTTTTACCTTTATAAATTCATTTAACTGTTTTGGTACTAATTTCTTCATTTGGCTATTGGATACACAGTGATTACTATCCACAGAGGTTGTATTGAGGAGTGTGTAAAATAGACGATCAAAATGTTATATATCTATAATATTATTTTTATTGTCTTGCCATTCTATGTATTTGAACCACAGTTAATTAAATTTCAGATTAAAAGAGTCATAACACAAAATTTAATTGAGGATATTTCAGGCTAGCGAGGAAAAGGTAGGATCATAAGGTGGTAGATTTTTATAAATGAAATGTGATTTGCAATCATTTGATTTGTTTTAGAAAATCTGTAGTACTTACCCCTGACTAGAAGTACTTATTCTTATTGCCCTGAATCCCATCCTTTTCGCTGTAACATATTCTATACAGAAGATGTATTGATTGAATCTGGGGACTTACTTGACGATGAGAAACTCTTTTCAAAGGAATATCTAGCATTTTAAATGTTGCATCTGGCTTGAGTTCATTGGCTCTGAATGTACATTGGTCCATGGTGTGACCTTGGGCTAGTTACTTAGCTCTCTAAACTTCAGAATTCTCATTTATAGAAAGGTGAGAATGATATTCGTCTCATAGGGTTGTTAAATGGACATGTTGTTAGATGGTGTATTGTGTATAAATTATGAGGTGACATATATAACTGTGATTCAGGGGATGGGGGACCGGGAGGGCAGGCCAGAAGAACATGAGGATAGTGGCTGACCTTGGCCTTCTACTCCTGGATGAAGATGACACTGAGCCTCCTCAGGATGGGTTTTCCCCTTACTGAGAGACACGGTCCCTGGATTCTTCCCCAGAGAAGCCTCATTCCCTGCTGGTCCTAGGACTGAGCTGAAGGCCACCAATCTAATGTGTGTATGTGCTAGGGAGCGGATATGAAGGAGTATGGTGCCCCATGTAAAGGGCACAGGGATGCCACAGGGCCATAGCCAATGGGATGCCACCAGATTCTTTAGATGGAGCCACTTAGGTACATATGGAAGTCCAAGTCCAGTGCTACCCCATCTTCTCCTTCTAAGACAAGTGAGAAATCCAGGTTATGTTACATTTTCTGATTTTCAAGTGCAAGTGATCCTTCATATTAAAACATAAAAATACGTGGGCCTGGAGATTTAGCTTAGTGGTTCCTGTGCCTACCTAGCAAATGCAAGGTCCCTGGTTCGATCCCTGGTAACCACGTACAACAATACCGGGCATGGTGACTCATGCCCACCAGCAATCAGTACCACATACCACAGTGCCAGGTGTGGTGGCTCATGCCTGTCATCCCAGCGCATCTCAGCAGAAGCAGGAGGACTGTTGAGTTCGAGGTTTGCCTGGGGTACAAATGAGCTCAGGGCCAGCCTGAACAACAAAGCAAGACCCTGTCTTAAACAACAACAACAACAACAAAAACCCACGCAATTACATACTGGCCCATGAGCCAGCAGTTTTGGAATCTTGGCATTACGAGCAAGTCACAGGCACATGTGCCAGTGAAAGTGTGGACACTACCTTCTCTTTCCCTTGCAGTCTTGCCCGCTTTTTGACTTTGCTGTGATGTGTTTCCTCTAGCTGAGAAGAAAGAAATTCATGTCTTCTGTTGACCTAATACTTTTCACTGGTTTCACGTACTGGATCTCTCCTCTCACTGCCCACGTCTTTCCTCTGAGTACTGCCTGCCCAGTCATCACCACTTATTTCATTGCTCACTAGGAACTTGTACATGCTCCTGTGGGGAGCAGCTGTGAGGCTGTAATCACTGGGCAACCTTTGCAGTCCTCAGGGATCACTAGTGATGGTTCACAGTGACCACCTTCTGTGTCCCTAGAAGACCACTCTTGCCTTTTTTTTTTTTTTTTGAGACAGGGTCTCGCTTTGTAGTTCAGGCTGGCCCTGAGCTCACTATGTAGCCCAGGCAAGCCTCGAACTCAGCAATCCTCCTGTCTCTGCCTCCCGAGTGCTGGGATGACAGGTGTGAGCCACCACGCCCGGCACTGTGGTGTGTGGTATTGATTGCTGGTGGGCGTGAGTCACCATGCCCAACATTCTATGTGGTCACCGGGATCAAACTCAGGACCTTGTGTTGGCGAGGCAGGTGCTGGAACCACTGAGCTAAATCTCCAGCCCCACTCTTGTCTTTTTCAACACCTTTGTATTTGCACCATCAGCACAGGGACCAGCTTTGCAGGAAACACCTCCCCCAAATCAATATTCTATCATATTAAACCTTTCTTGATAGTACCTCATAACACTTTTAGGCTGATCTTTACTGTTGCTCCTTTGGACTTACACAGGAAAACTCATGCCTACATTGAGTCTCTCTTGCAAAGGGTATTTCTCAGCTTTTTAAAGGGTCTATCTTATTTGTCTGATTAAAGCACCTGGGACTGCTCCTAATATGTGATTTTTGGGCTTTGCTATGATTCAATAACAAATATGCATTCAGTGGAAACAGTACTGAGAGAGAGGGAGAGAGAGAGAGAGAGACAAAGAGAGAATGTGTGTGTATGTGTGTGTGTGCATGCATGTGGGTGCGCATGTGTGTTTAATTTTTTCAGTGCTTTGCACATGCTGGCCAAATGCTCTAGCATTGAGCTTCCCCCTCCAGCCCTGGAACTGAGGTCGATTTCCAGGCTATCAATATGCAACCTCCTGCTGCGTCCTGATGCTAAGCAGTGACGTGAGCTTGGCTTCTTGATCACAAGGGGAAACGACCTATACTGTAGCAGATTATGCCATATTTCTCAGATTGTATGTTGTGTTTTTATAACCCAGTCTGTGTACAAAACACTTGTCTCTGCATGCATGTGAAATATTTAACACTTTACCATACAGTGGGGCTTATATCAGATGAATTTGACCTACTATGGGCTAAGGTCAGTGTTCAGAACACATTTCAGAGGGCTAAGCGTGTTCTGTGCTGCCCTGTGGGCTGGTGTAAGAAGTGCCCTTTCAATGCATGGTATTCTCAACTTCTGATGAGTTAATCAGGATGTAAATCCATTGGAAGTTGAGCTTCAGTAAATATTAAAGGGGATGTAAAGACTCAGGAACGGGGAGCCAGCCTGCCTAGTTCCACCCAGCTCTGCCACTGCCAAGCGTAACCCCTGCAGGTTTCCTGGCCCCTGTGCCTGCGTCTGTAATGAGAAGTTGGCACGAGGATTAGAAGAAAGCGCTTGGGCAACATGTGGCACATAGTAAGAGCTCCGTAAATATTAACTCTTATTAGTTTGCAGGATTAGTATTCATATGGCAGGAGCGCAATACATGTTTTGCAGAGGACCGAGCTCACAAAACTAATTTGTTTCTGACAGCACTCTCTCAACGACAAGACAAGAGTCAGAGCTCTTTATTTTGAAAGCAGCAGAGCTCCTGTCGCCCTGCACAGCAGTGGCGGGTTTTTCAGAGCCTGCTCAATCCGCAGGCTGACTGCGGCTGTCCTGCAGATGCGCTGGTCCGCAGCAGTCACCTTGTGGTGATGCCTTCAGCGTTAGCTGAGCCACACGGGCTCACGCTGTGTCCAGGTCAGAGCCTAGATGCTGAGATTGGACGCTCATAACTGGGAAAATGTTGTATGAAAATACATGCTGAATATATACCCTTTTGGCAAATCACTTCCAAGCAGATTTTTATTTTTCTTCATTTTATGGATAAATATGTATCAAAGAGCTTTCTGTGCACAGATGCAGAACACATTTGAAAAACTGAATATTCCATACATATAAATGAGCTGGTGAATCTTAGCAATTAGAAGCAGACTGAAGCCAAGCAGGCGGCGTTTGCATCTCAGCCCCAACCCCGGAGCCGCGTGACTCTGTGCAGGTCCCATAACCTCCTCGGGCTGCGGTTCCTCCTCTGCAGACTGGAGGGCAGCAGTGCCCACCCCTGCGTTTGTTTTGAAGGTCACTTGTCTCGTGTGTGTGAGCTCAGCTCACCTGCTGGCACTCTAAGTGCACAGTAAACGACAGCTGGTATGTTGAACACTGGCAGTGCTACCGGGCTGGACCTCACAGCTGCATGTGTGTTAGTGAAAAAGGACGGGCATGGCACCCATGCCCTTTTACAGAGTGACACGAGCACACTTCGTCAGGCTCGAGCAGCCGTTCCCTGTATGGTCAGTCCCTGAGGAGCTTTCAGAAGAGACCTTTTCCACAGATGTGGCTCACTTGGTTGGGTGTCCAGGCTCCTGGCCGTTCTGGACAAGACACCCCGGCAGTGCGTGCTCCATGCTTCATGGGGTCCCGCGAACGTGGTGTTGCCTGCACAGAGATTGGTGCCATTGACAGAAAGCGTGCACGTATTCATTCAGACCTGTCCCACCTCCAAGAAAAGTCCCCATCTGTAATCTCCTAAGAGATGGGGCCAATCACTGTTCACCTTCATCTTTTACTCCTAAACAGCATTTACATAGTGTGAGATTTTGCATTTACATGTAGTCAGTCATACTTTATGGTGTGAAGATGTCTAAGATGACCTTTCTGTGTCATTGAGCTTTAAAGTCATCGTGTTCATTTTAGATGTCTTAATATCTAACTCTGAACATCTAATAGTCTTATACATTATAAGCAGAGTTTTTGGGAAAATGGGTTAATTGTGAGAAATTACTAATCCAGTAATCAAGCTAAGCTATGAGGATTTAGTCTGATACCATTAAATTTTACATATCAACTGCATGGTTAGAAAAAAAACATGGATGTGCAAGATCAAGTACAAGTACAGTAATTCACTTTGACAGAACACCCAAGTTTATTTATTGGCACCTCAGGAAAGGGTGGGGGAACTCAGGATTGTTAGTACCATTGAAGCTTGGATAAGAACGCTCCATCCTTTCAATAATTTTCACGAATTTATAAATTAATTTTCTGGGTTTTGGGAATAAGAGTACTATACCTAGTGTTTGGATCCTGTAAAGTCACATTGAGAGACTGAGGCCTCTCGGTGGGCGAAGGGAGACCTCAGGAACTGACTGACCCTGGACTCCAGGGCCAGGTGCTTGTATTTAGGAGCTGACTGTGACTGGAAATCTTCTGTTGTATCTGGATGGCACAGTAACTGCCCCGGAAGGCCGCAGGACACAGGCACCACCAGCTGTGTCCACTTGGCCATGTATGAAACCGGCTCGTCTGTGCCATAACACGTGGAGCTCGGGGGAACCTCGCATAGGATCTCTGGGTTGTATGGGTAAGACATCTTCACTGGGTGCCTTTTCCCCCTTGCACTGAAAACTCTCCTCCTTCCCACTCACACCGTCATCGGACTCACACAGTCCCTTCCTTCACCAGCATCCCAGCGGGGCTTGTTGCTCTTTGAATTCTGCTAGGACTGGCTTTGTACTTCATTCTTGAACTGACTTTAAGTAATGTGAATTATTTCAGCCAGTGTTTATTTCTACTAGTAAATTTCTTGTGGACAAGAATTCCAGTCTTAGTGTTGCTCATGTTTCATTGCACTTACTGTTCAATGATTTTCACTGTATGAATGAATGAGTGAATGAATGAAGAGAACATGACTAATATCGGCTGACTGATGGTAATGTGTTTGTAGACAGTCCATGTTGTAGATGTTTCTGTATCATGCCCATGGTCAATCCTTTTATAGTATGGCATTTTTGTCCTGATTGGCTTAAATCTTTAAGTGATCCAACCTCTACTGTCACTTGGAGTATTTTAAATTCACTGAAAATAGTAGTGAGACCTAACAATGGACGATTTACAAGTGTGCTAATCCTCAAGTAAACCAAGCCTCCATCCCAGGCCCTCTGTTACTGGCAGGATCCAGAGCCTTTTCTCTAGAGCTGAAGGCACCTGCCCGCCACCTGACTGAATCTGTATTTCAGCCACTCTTGTTCCACAGACATAGGGAGTGGAGGCGGAGTAGGCAGTGTCTGGTGCTCATGTGCCCTTTCTGCATGTGGCTTTGTCACTTCCTCTCAGCAAGGAAACGCCTCCTGTTCGTAGCACAGTCAGCAGCCGTGGCCAGGCGCTGCAGGCCCAGCTGGGAGAGCTCAGAAGGAGGTGTGCAGGTACCAAGGGCCCTGATCATGCCGGCCCCACGCCCCTGCTCCTCCCGCCCTCAGCCCAACACCCATAGACAGGCCATGGCTCCTCCTCACGCTCTTCTCAGCTCTCACGTGTTCCTTCTGGCCCCTTCTCTCCTCCTCTCATCTCTGTCCATGAAAAGTGGAGCTGACCAAAGCTTCCTGGGCTCAGCTGTGGTTCCCGTCTGTTACCACACACAGCGCAGGCAAGGGTGGCGGGAGTGCAGACCAGACAGAGTCCGCCTGCCAGTGAGCGAGTGACCGGCTCGGTTGGGAAGCCTGAGCCCTGCGGGAGGGGCGGTTGTCCCCGTGCCCCTCTGTGTGGACCCACATGGCAGCCCTACCACCTCCTCTGCCCCACAGCACAGTCCTCTTAGAATTCAGGGCCTGGGAAGTAACAGGTAAGAAGCAGATACAGCAAAGAAAGCCAGAGAAAAGAGTATATTTCTAGCCCACCAGCTGGAATGAGAAGGCCTTTCTCTTCTTTTTCCCCTTTCATCATCAGACTCAAAAGAGGAAAAAAAAAAAAAAAAAAGGAGGAAAGGAAGGAAAAAAAGAAAGGCATTCAGAACATTGGAAAGCTTGGCGAGAGAAATTTCAGCCTCTCCAGCTAGTCAAGTTCGGGTCTTGCACTTGGCTCAGGAACAGAGGCTGACTGCTTATTACCTGTCACGTGAGGGTAACGGTGCGGTATCGTGCGCCGTTTTGAGTCCTGAGGTGATTTGGGGAGGGAATTATTGAAAAATGGCCTAACGGAAAACGTTTGATTCCATTTTATTCAGGTTTAGGCTAAATCTTCCGTGACATTGGTGGGCAGCAGAGAGCAGAGAGGACAGGACACCGTGGAGGACCCTGCACAGGGGACAGTGCAGGCTGGGTCTCTCTCAGCGCTGTCCTTCCAACACAGTCAGTGGCTGCCCTGTGGGGTGGCGGGGGCTGGGCTCTTGGTACTGCACCTGCCGCGCCCACAGAGGGCACCCGGCAGCAACGCGCCCTCCGGGACTCAGAAGCCCCCACCTCCAGGTGCACAGTCCTGCGTCCTCTCTTCTCCCCGCTCCGAGTTCCACTGAGGTGGGAGCAGCGGAACCCGGGAGGCTCCTGGGCCCGGCACCTTGTTCTTTGTGGGGATGGGGCTCTTGGGCGCGGGCTTAGTGCTTGGAGAGCGT
Organism: Thryonomys swinderianus; assembly: GCA_004025085.1. NCBI lineage: Eukaryota > Metazoa > Chordata > Mammalia > Rodentia > Thryonomyidae > Thryonomys > Thryonomys swinderianus. Next base: position 80,733 of record PVIC010000738.1, on the reverse strand, counting down.
TGGTTGCTAAGGGGGCAGGTGATGCAGGGACCTCTGAAGTTTCCATAAACCGCCCTGGAACAGGCAGCAGGGTGGTTATTCCCGGTTTATCAATGCCTTCTTCCTTTATTTCCTTGTTCAGCTTTGTGGTATGAATTGGTTTTCTGGATCTTATTTCTGTTGTTGATCAGAAGCTGGTGTCATAACAGGAATAGCGACTCCGACTCTTCCTTGTTGGTCTCTCTTCCTTCTTAAGGTGCCAGCTGGGGTTCAGGCAAGAGCGAGTAGCCACACCTATGTGTGTGTGTGTACGCACGTGTGCGCGTGCAAGTGCGCACACATGCTTTGAACATGCATCAATATAGAGAACTGAATTGAAAGAAACATCAACCTTTAAGGGAGAGAACTCCCGAGTCCGAAGACGGCACAGAGGAGTCACAGAGGTGCCAGCTGTAGGAAGCAGCTCCCTCCGGGGCTGAGGGGACCTCGCAGGAGGCTGGCATCATGCACCTGAACACAGGCGGGGCAGGGTCTCTGCACTCAGACCCAGGCCTCTGGAGAGGAGAGCTGGGTCTCCTGTCTCCGAGGGGCGTGCTAGCCCTGGAACCCACCTGGGGGAGAGATGGCTGGGGAGGGGTGGGATGAGCTGGTGGACAGGGGTGGGCGAAACTGCACTGTGGAGCCAGCTGCTGCTGCTGGTCAGGCGGCACCGTTGGTGTGCAGATACACGTCTGCCCGGATGCTGGGCACAGGGAGCGCCAGGCCCTTCTGCCTCCCCCAGCCTTGACTTCCCTCTGGAGCCAGTGAGCAGAGCCCAGCCGTCCCTCGTGCAGAGCTGAGCCCAGCGCGGCAGGGGAGGGAGGTGGCTGGGAGCGGAGCTCAGGGCACAGTGACTGGTGCCTGGGGTGAGCCGCTCGCCCGGCCCGTGGCCCACGCTGGCTCCCTCACCTCCCCAAGCCTGGCGCCTCCTGGTCCAGATCCATGTTTCACCCTACGTTTCTCCAGAACAAATTGCAAAGACCCTCAGCAACTCCAGATTTCTGTTTTGTGATCCCTTTGTCCCTCCTGCCAGAAGAGATCTACCCTCAGTCCTGTGACGGGTGGGCCTCCTAGCCCCTGGCTCCTCCCAGATTTCCTCTGCCGCCGCCATCTCTGCTTCCCTGCCCCAGACACCGGCTTCCGTGGTACAGAGCCAAGTCACGGCTGGTGCAGAGTCAGGAAGGATCCGGCAGAGAACCGCGGGCCTCGCTTCCACAGACGCTGGTATTTCGGTGGCGCGCCTGTCACCTTCCTCAGGAGAAGGAGGGATGGAAGTGGTCTGCTCTCTCGAAACAGAAACAGATGTGCAAGTGCTTCGGAGGCACAGCCCGTAGCAGGAGGGGGAAGCAGTCGGGTCTAAGCCCCGTTGTAGTTCAGCCGCTCACGAGTAGCAAAATGCCGTGCGTCACCATGTGCTTTACCCTCACTGACGCTCTGAACCCCATGAGGGGCGCTGGTGTGAACCCCGCTCTGGATGGGGGCTGGGCTATCAACAGACTGTCTGAGGGCACAGACACTGGCAAGTTGCAGTGGCTGAGTGGCCTCCCTGGGGGCTGCACAGGAAGATGAATGCGGCCTGGGGAGGCACAGAGGGGCCCCTCAGATGACGTCTTTACTCCAGAGAATCCCTTCTCAGGCGAATAAATCCAGGGGGAGGGATAATCATCGTGCCTTACCCTTTAGGCCATTTTCTGATTCGTTAGCATTTTTAGTGCCGACTGCCCCTGTCTCAGTGATTTCACTTGGGGCTTCACTTGGGGCTTTTGGACTTTCTGGTGGTGTTATAGGTGTACAGGAGACATGTGCTCAGGCAGCCAGCATCTATACAGCTTCCCAGGCTGGCAGCGCACAGGCCCCCAGCCACGCCCGCGACCCCTGGGAAAGCGCTGGTGCCCTGCAGGGCGCTGTGCAGAGACCTGGTGCTTGGCAGGTCAGGTGACCAGACACACTCTCTGCTTACGATGTTCTTAGCAAGCGGTGGGTCTAACAGCTCAGAATCCCATCTCAAGGAGAGCAACCTCCATGTAGAACATCAGCTTAATTTTCACAATAATCCCGTGCAATAAGGGCACAGTTCCTCACGGAGAAGTTCACGGAGTCGAAGGAAATGTCCAGAGCCCAGTCCAGATGTGCTGGGGCAGCAGAGAAGGTTGCTGAGAGATCACAGGAAACACCCGAGGACAGCTGTGACAGGTCAGGTCTATTAAGACATGAACAGAGAGCTATAGGGTTGAGACTCGAGCAGAGAAAAGGCCGGAGTCCAGTGGTGGCAGGACAGGAAGTCACCAGAGCCCTCCGAGAGCCCAGTGGTGTCCGGCTGCACGGGGCCCTCATGGCACTCCGTACCACGTTTAGCTGTCCTGGGAAGGGGACTATTTAGCATTCACAATGCCCCAAGGACTCGTAGCTTTCTCTGCTCCGTGTCTGAGCTGCATCCTGAGGAACTGCGGGCTTAGCGACAGGCAGGGAGGCAGTTTTTCAGCTGGCACCAGTGTCCCTCAGACAACACCCATCGGACATTCTGGTCACCTTCGGCTTAAATGTCCCTTATTGGCACAGGTCTTGGGAACAGAAAGGGGATCTTTCAGGGACACGGTGCCCAATACCCTAGTTAGCTCTCCGGGCCAGTACCGGAGTGGAGGGGTTGTGAGAGACGCAAGAGGTGACTCAGCCGCGGTGGTTTGGCATCCTCGGGCGGAGGAGGGCCTGTGGGGGCTGTGCCGCGGCCCGCGCGCGTGGGAGACGGGAGGCACATACATCTGCGCCCCATCCCTCTCTCACGGTTTCTTTCCCTGCGCCCTTGAACGCGGCAGCTTCCGCATTTCCTCCCCTCAGCCGCGGGATCCTTGAGCACCATCTGCCTCGCGGCCTGTGCGGATGGGAAGAGCTAAAAAACCTTCCTGTCATACACAGGTAACCAGCAGATTCAGAGGAAAGAGGAAAAACGAAAACTGGGTTCATGGTGGATCCTGTGTACAGAACAGCATGTACAGGACAATGTGCAAGTATTATCGTTCATTTTGCAGAAAAGAAACTAATCAGCAGTGGCCTTGTCACGTCACCTCTTGATTGAGGAGTTGCTTGCTGGTAGCCTCAGTCTGTTTAATGGAGCTCCGCTTCCCAGTAGTTAAGATTCTTAAACTGGCAAGGAGCCCAGGGTCATTAGAGAAGGAGCCATTGTGATTTGGCGGGACCCAGGCAGCACGGAAATTGGGAGATGGGTGAGTTCACTGAATGCCCCCGGAGAGGTCTCTTCTGGCCTCCTGGAGGCAGGGCTGGGGTCACCAGGGTGATCCGTAATGTGACTGTGCCTGGCCTTGCTAATGTAACTCTGAGGGAAGACAGACCCTGCACGTTACCCTCTCCGGGCGTCTCCTGCTGACTCGGTTAACCAAGGGCCTCTCAAGCACGCCTGACAGGGACTGCCGGGTGTCCTCAGGAGGCCCAGGGGACCAGGCCCACGCGTTTGCGGATGAGGGAGCCTGCATGCCGAGAGCTGGCGGTTCGTGCCTGGCCAGAGGGAAGCGAGCTGGCCTGCGCGGCTGCCCCGTGTGAGTCCCCTGGAACACACCCGGCGGCTTCCTCTCACTGACAGGCTCACCTTTTGACTAGATGCATAGCCAGAAACTTTTTCCTTCAGTTCTTGGGATTGGACACAGGCCTTCACACTGAACTACATCCGCAGCCCTTTGGATTGATTTGGTTTTTAAAAAATTTGAGACGGGGCCTCACTCAGTCTTTGAGCTGCCCAGGCTAGACTTGAACACGCAGCCTTCCCTGCTCTGCCTGTTGAAGTGCTGTGATTACAGGCATCACCATACTGGCCTCGAATTCTTGAGTTTGTTTTCGTGTTTTGTTATCTGAGTGAACTCACCTGATTAAGATCTGTCTCTGGCAGTGGGATCGCCTGATGACTGGCAGGGGCCTCCACAGGGCCAGGCCTGCCGCTGCCCGGCCTGCACCCGGTCTGCCCCTTCGTGTGTCACAGCCCTATCTCCTCGGTGTCCTTCCCTCGGCTCAGGCTCTGGGGAAGCAGGATCAAACCCTGCATGGCTGGCACGACCGGAGCGGCCATCAGAGCCCACGCACGGGAAAGAGCCTGGCGGGTGCCGGCTGTTGGCTCCCAGACCCTTGAGGGCACAGGCCATCCCCAGTGCCCAGAGGTGGGCTTTCCCCCTCTGAGCCCGTACCCACCTTCCATTTACCCAGCTGAGTTGTCAGATCTCTCTGGGACTCTCGTAGATTTTCTCGGACTTGTGGGGACTTGGTACAAATGATGCTTCACTTTTCTCTTTAAAGTGAGGACGTTGAGCTTGTCATATTTGCCAAAGTATACCCTAATATTTAAACTAGAAAATGATTTTCTTTGTGAGATAGCATCTCACTTGGTAGTTCAGGCTGGCCCTGAGCTTACTATGTAGCCCAGGCAAGCCTCGAATTCAGCAATCTTCCTGCCTCGGCCTCCCAAGTGCTGTGATGACAGGTGTGAGCCACCACACCCAGCACTGTGGTATGTGGTACTGATTGCTGGTGGGTGGGAATCAGCACTCCCGGTATTGTTGTATGTGGTTACCAGGGACTGAACCAGGGACCTTGTGCTTGGCTAGGCAGGTACCAGAACTGCTGAGTTAAATCTCTGCCCCTAGAAATTGATTTTAAATAGAGAAAAATACTATAAAGGAAAACAGTTGCAAAGACTGTAGCTAATATTTCCTGTCATTACATGATTTCTCTAAGCAATGACTGAACATTGATATCCTTTATCCATTAATTTTCTTATTTATATAATATTGGTATTCAGGAAATAGGTAATAGCTAGTGAGGAGATACATGCATATAATGCTGGCTAAAGCAGGGATGGGTGTCTTAAGTTCAACCCCAGCCTGGACAACTTAGCAATTTGGCAAGATCCTGTCTAAAAAAGAAAAATTAAAAGTGTGGAGATATATCTATGTTCAACCCTCAGTACTAGGGAAAAGTAATGTTCAGTTATAGTAGATGGCATAACAGTACAGTGGATACCAGCGAAGCTACCAGCCAACCGAAGGTGGATGTCACCAGTCCCTTGCTTCTGCATTTTTCCTCGCTAACCAGGCTTTCCCATCATCCTGAATCCCTTTCTTTACCCAAAGCACTTAAGATGTATTCTTTTAAAAGTGTGGGGGAATCACGTTCAATGTTTTTACTCACTCTCCATTTCTTTACTACCTACTCTAGGAAAAATGGATATGAGACTAGCTTGTGACAATATCAAATCAGTGAATGTTTTCAGAAATCCTTAATTCAATATGACCCACTTCGGGGGGGTGGTCCAGGGAGCACGTGCAGAGGAGACCACCTGAACGCGCAGGTGCCTCCCTTCATCACGCTCGCTGTGGGTGGCGGAGCTGACCCAGCCCCACGAGCCCGGCTGGGGATGCTGGCCCCACGACATGGTTGTCTGCCCTAAGCTCGAACGCTTCATGCTTCTACTGCCTCTCAATCCTGTTACTCTGCAGAATGAAGCTCATGAGTTTTAGTAAGAACCAATCACTTCCACACCACAGCAGGGGTTCACAGGCCTAGCTTCCCACTAAGGTTGGCTGTTTTGCTGGTCTGTTTTTTTTTTTTTTTTCTTACTCAGCACTTCCACTCAGTTTAAGTAAGACCAACAGAAGGGACCTAGTAGTAAGCATGGTTATTTGGGGGAAATTATAGCCATAAAGCCTCGTGTGAGTTCACCCAGAGTGTAAGGGTGGCATGAGGCGATGAAGATACACACAATAAATTCAGTGGAAGATGGGAAAACCTTCTACAAATACTTTACTTCTGTGGGGAAAGGAAATGCAAAAATAATGTGGTCTCTAGAAGGACTAAATCTTTAACCCAAAAGAGATGGAGAGATGATGTCTTTGATAAGTGCCAAAGATGAGATAAAGAAACAATGGAAAAGAGAAGTTCTCTGTTTGTGGGACACAGATCTCTTCCATTGATACATTTAATTATTTATTCCCTGCTTTCCTAAGGGTTCTACTGGGGTAAGCTCCATATACTGTACAATCAATCCATTTGCTTAAAGCCTGCAATTCAGTGAGTTTTTAGTGTATTCACAGAGATATGCAATCATCTCCAAAACAATTTTAAAACCCTTTTGTTGCTCAACTTGTGGCATTTTCATTCTGTCTGAGGTACGTGGCCAGATGCCATAAGACAGTGAACCAGGACCCGGGGTTCCAGTCCCTTCACCACTTTCTCCCTCCATCCCTCAGCATTTCCTTCTTTGTCTGGAGGCACTTTTGATTCTTCATTTAACAAGATGTCTGAGATTCCCTTCTTTCTCTCCTACTTTTTTCTTAAGTTAAAATGCACTACATTCATCCAGCTCTGGCACTCCACCCTATTTAACAGGGTGGTACAATATGTCTTCAATTGTCAGCTACAGAGTCGTGTATGATTTATTCTAAGTGTAGAGCATTAATGTCATTTTGAGATGATTCAGATTTGAAGTGCCTCAGGGAATGCATTAGACATTTTGGGACCTTCATAGATAACATTAACAGTTGATTTAATACAAGTTTCCAAAAAATTGCTCCACACAATTCCATTATGAGAACATTGTGTTTTTTGTGACTCTTCACAAAGTACTGAAATTTTTGTTTGGAACTCCATGAGTCTCATTTCTTGGTGAAGAAAAAAAATGAAAGTTGCCTAGGTAGGAACTGTGCCTACCCCTGACCAACACAGGATGTGCCTATGTTGTGAAATTAAGAGTAAAAACAAAGTTTTGGAACAAAGTGAGAAAATCTGTAAAGATCAAGGCAACACAGAATCATGAGCTAAAACAATCAAAATTTATCATGTACCAAACCCATGAATGAGCCAAGTTTGATAAGTAGTTATTTTTATTATGAGTTAAATAGATGGAATTAAAAAATATGAGCTGTCAAACATTTAGATATAAAAGCAAGTAATTGATAGCACATTCTATTTTGGGGGATAAAAGTGATTCTCAAGTGAATGTAGATAGGAGCACAACTACATACACAGTAAACAGACTGGAACTGCTTATGTATCAAGATAATTAGTCTAAAAATTAAATGAATTATTGGAAAAGAAAGTGTCGTAGAAGGCACCATAGGGATAAATGTTAGGTTTGGTCTTGTTTATGTAATAGCTACTAAGGGTGAATAGACCCCTTCTGGAAGTAGTGGTAGAAAGGAAGCTGCTTCCTGTGGGCCTGTGGTGGGTAAAGGTCTATGTGCTCCCAATCTCAGGGGCTGAAATCCTGCCCAGTGACGTGGTTCTGAGAGGAGTGGTCTTTGGGAGCTGATTCACTGAGACAATGGAGAGTTCAAGGATGAAAGGTACCCTTGTAAGGAGCCAGGCCAGCTCGCATGTCTGTATCCATGCTTGTGCGCACCCGCTCCTTCCTCTCTGACCCTCTGCCGGTCTGCCTGCTTCTCTCACCTCCCTCAGCCCTGGTGGCCTGTCAGGGAACAGCCAGGAGCAGCTGTCTGCAGGCAAGGAAAAGGGGCTTCCAGTACCAGCCCATGCTGGCACCCTGAGGTGTAGCCCCCAGAACCATGGGAGATAAGTGTTTGTCATTTAGCTGAACTGAGACAGAGCTTTGGTTTTAAACGAGAGCCCTTCTTGCACAGGATTTAACTACTTCTCTTGGCCCTTGAAGATGTGCATGTTCTTGACTGCCCCTTACTGATGTTTGACCTTGGACTGATGAGTCAGGCTTCATTGTCTGCAGGGACACAGTGGGAATAGCAGTATGACTATCTTTCAGGACTGAGCATGCGTCAGTGAGACCATGCTTGCTGTCAAGTGCTTGGCCCGGTTCCTGGCACACAACACCCCGCTACTGTTACTAGTATAATTGCAGCAAAAATCAAGGGTGTGTGTGTGTTCTGAGCCAGGAAAAACAGCGGTGCCTATAGGAACTCTAAAGTCATCAGTTCCTTCTGAAACTTGGCCAAGGTTAAAAGCTGACTGAAACTCACCTTGAGAGTTTCAGAACTCAGTAGAGAAACTTGTAAGAAAAACAGAGGCCCTCCTCGGTTTGAAGTAGTGCCCATACCAAAAACTAAACACAAGTTAAGACTCATCCTAAAGGGAAGAAGACCAGAAGGTGACTTGATATTGGTTGAATAAAACCAAAACATTTGCATAGTGGAGGATGATAATCTACTGTCCTTTCTCAACAGTAAAAAAGAGAAAAGACTAAAGGGAAAACTGGCATAGAAATAATCTTCACTGGAACAGAGTTGGGCCATGCTGGGTGGTGCTACCATCTGACCATGTACGGGAATCTCTCTTGGGAATATGGATGGCAGATCATGAGGCCTGAAGAGTTTCTGTTTTCCTGTGGAAGACAAGGACTTTGACCTCTGAAGGTCCATGACGATATCTGTATTTCAGGTTTGGGGCAGTGAGCTGGAGCAGGTGTCATTCATCATGGCTTGTGTTATTAAGCCAGAATCCCCCTGTTGAGTCTTCTCCTCTCCAGGGCCATGGGTGAGCTTGTAATTCACACTGGTCATGGATAGCCATCAAGCTTCTGTGTCTGCTCAAGGATCAGAATCAACATTTGGCAAAAAACTACTGCAGATTTTGCTTACGAATGTCACTTTGGGTCATGACATTCCAGGATGTGCTGAAGTAGTAGTATGATATCCCATTCATACATGAAGAAACTGAGGCATGGTGGCCTCATCCTGTGTCAAACCCTAGATGCACCAAACAAGATCAAGGCCTTACTGATTTGGCTGCTAAAGATACAATACACCATGTTTAGCTTTGTACAGTTCACTACTTACATAGATGGAGGAAAAAGAGAAGCCAAAGATTCCAGCTGCCCACACTGAAAAGTGTCAGAACAGAAACAAAAGGTGTTGTACCATACCCAGGTACCATGGGCAGGGTGTCTTACACCTCTCTCATGGACTGTCACCATCTCTAGAGGCTGGGAGTCTAAGATTCAGGTATCGGCAGGGTTGCTAACTTTGGAGATCTGTTCCACATCCCTCGTAGTTGCTGGGGGTATCTTGGAAGCCATCTAGTAAGAAGCATCACCCCAATCTCTGGCTTCTTCTTTACCTCCCCTCTGGCTGTTTCCAAGTTCATGGCTGTGTCTCTATATTTAGGGCCCAACCAAGTGACCACAGTTGAACTTGATCATCTCTGTTAAGAGCCTATCTTCACCTAAGGTCACATTCTAGTGTCTTGGGGTTAGGATTCCCACCTGTCTTCTCTGGGTGGTATGCAGCTCAGTTTGTACCAGTGATGGCAGACCAGCAGCCAGCTGCTTACTGTGCAAGGCTTTAGAAGGTTTGTCATCAGCACCTACGCTCTGAAGTACCCTGTTCCCGAGGGACTCCATGCTCCACAGCTAGAGTCTGATGAGGGTGATGCCTGCTGCCTCTTCAGACCCAGAGGGCATGAGAAGCTGTCTCGTCACAGCAAGCCGGCTGCGGTCTCTCAGCTCAGGGGAGGAGAAGATAACAGGCTTTCCTTAAGAAGATGCTGAGCTGAGTGTCCCCATGGCCTACAGGGACATCAGGTGAAGCCACTGCCTGTGCCATACGGAGGATGGTACAGACCACAGATTCCAGCTGAGGTCTGCCCCACTCTAGTGTTCGTCCTTCGAGGCTTGCCATCCCCATAGATTTCTCAAATGCTTTTGTTAGTAGATTAGTGACGTCTGATTGTTGTTCCAGGATTGGTCAGTGCCCCCCAAACAGGCTCCGAGGTGGAGATGCATCCCAGAGACTCATGATCAGGTGTTCTCGGTACCCACAGCTGTTGAAGGGCAGGACAGCAATAGTAGTATGCAATAGGAGGGGTTGGCTGGTCACAGAGACCAAAGCTGACCATGGGAAAGTCTGTGGCACGATAGCCTTCAGAGCTGCCCAAGCTCAGGACGGGGTTTTAAGCCCATTATGTCAAAGGCAGGCTTTTAAATTTAAATCAGTTTAACTAAGTAGTAAGTGACAATGCTTTCAGGTACAATTTTATCATCCTAAAGTGTATTCTTCACAATGTGGATATATGCAAAGTATATACACAGATGTGGATAGCCTTTGATTAGTGAAGTCCAAGTTTCATATGCTTAACTCTTTTATGACTCTAAGTACAGTCATGGCACCTGTCTGATTTTGAATGGTCTGGCACAACTTTTAAGCCTAGCTTGTAGTTGGAGACATTATTCTGATTCAATGAATGCCTTTAATGGGTTTGTGAAAAATCTGTGTTTTTGAAAGTATGTACTTTTCTGCAAAAGATTTGAAAGTCTTTCATTATATCCTCAGAGAGGTCTGTATCCTCTGCCAGAAAGTTCAGAGCCTCTGCGTAAATAAAGTCAGGCTGATATTACTTTGCAGGCTGAACTTTGCCTGCTCCAAATACATGGAATGATAGCTAAAAATCTAAAAGGACAAAGTGAAACATTAAGGCCTCCTTTGCTGAAAGTCTTGTTTTACTTGGGCAGCTGACAGACAAGCAGAGCACGGGCCTGAAGGGAGTGGGCCCAGGACTGTGAGAGGCGGCGAGAGGCTGAGCTCTAAGGACGCATCAGGACAAGAAGGGCACCGTGGATGTGCTGGGCCAGAGCCTGAGCTCTGCTGGCAGTTGGTGTTGTGGGTGCCGTGACCCCTAATCCAGCACCTGCTGTGACTTCCGGCTTCCTAGGAAGGCAGCTAGACTGAGACAAGGCCGCTTCTAGGCCAAAGGACGTGAGTCTGGTTGGGATTCGGGGACTGGATGAGCCTTCATCGCAGCCTCAATGTCAGTAGCTGCCGGCCAGGAGCTCAGGCTGCGGTCACCTTATTGGCTTGGGGCGCCTGTGGGGAACCGCACAGCTTCCAGGCCAGGAAGGTGAGAGCAGTGCCCGTGTGTCACACGAGGACAGCCTGCATGCATGGATTCCAAGGCACAGGGCAGACACTGGCTTTAGGGCTGCAGCTGCCCGATCAGCGTCAGAACCTGAACGCACTGGAAAGTCGAGGAAAATCAAACACGATCTTTAAATAAAAGCCTCATGTGCTCACAGAGATCAGTGAAAGAATAACTTTACACCAAGCCTCAAGAAGCTCTGAATAAGGGGTAAAAACAAATGAAATGAAGTAAAAGTAGATATGGAAAGAAAATATTAGAATCATATAAATGAATTATTCATTAATATAGAGAAGACAAAATTCAGTGAATGAATCTCAGTTCAGTTGAGGGAGAATTAGAGGATAAGAAGCTACTTCCAGGAGATTTAGCTCAGTGATTACAGTGCCTGCCTGGCAAGCTCAAGGTCCATGGTTTGATTCCCGGTAACTACATACAACAATACCAGGCTTGCAATCAGTACCACATACCACAGTGCCAGGCATGGTGGCTCACACCTGTAATCCCAGCACTCAGGCGGCAGAAGCAGGAGGATTGCTGAGTTTGAGGCTTGCTCAGGGCCAGCCTGAGTTACAAAATGAGACCCTGTCTCCAAAAAATAAAAAATTAAGCCATTTCCAGTGAATTTAACCAGAATGGAGCAGAAAGAGAAAAACAAAAACCTAAGTAGGCCAGTAAACAGGAATGGAGGACAGATTCAGAAACTCCACAGTACGTATCATTACACTTCCAGAAAAGACTGAAGGCAACGGCAGAGAAGTAGGGGCTGGAATTTTTCAGACTTGGAACAAGACCTGAGCCCTCTGATTGAAAGGATACTCCGTGTACTGAGCAGAGTAAATAAAGATGAATGTACAGCCAGCCTCATCAGAGTCAAGCTGCTGAGCCTGGGGATAAAGACACGAGGCCTCAGAACTGCCAGGGAGAAGAGACAAATTACCTGTGAGGAGCAGCACTGACTGACAGCAGCCTTGCCAGCATCACGGAGAGGTGCCAGGGAAATGTTTTCAAAGTGCTGAGGGGGAGCAGCCGCGAACCGTGGTTCCGTGCACTGCCCGATTGCTGCAACATGAGGGCTTCAGACATGGAAACGCCGAGAGCGTACATCCCACAGAATTTCACCCGGAACAAAACTATTAAGGATATTCAGCAGAGGGAGTGCAAGCGAAAGGAAGGTACAAAGGAGCCTGAAGGTCGCCTGCAGGTGACCAGGATGCCCACTACCACCACTTCTATTCAATACCATATTTGGAACATTAACTAGATCAATCAGGCAGGAGAAAGAAATAAAAAGAATACATATTGGAAAAGAAGAACCTAAATTATCATTATTGCAGATGACGTGATACTCTACATAGAGAATCCCATCAAACACACTTGGAATTATAACCAAGTTCAGTAATGTGGTAGGATATAAAATCAACATGCAAAAATCAGTGGCATCTGTGTACATCAGTAGTGGACTCAGAAAGACACTGTGAAAACAATACCATTGAAATTAGCACAGAGGAAAATTAAATACCTAGGAATTAACCTAATGAAGAAAGTGGAAGATGTCTACAGCAAAAACTAGTGAGCTGAAAAAGGAGATTGAAGAGGACCTCACACAAAGGAAATATGGCCCCTGTTCCGGGAGAGGCGGAGCCAATTCTGTCAAAACGTTATACAGATTCAGTGCAGTCCCAATCCAAATACCAACAGCATTCTTCACAGAACCAGAGAAAACAATCCTAAAATTTATATGGAATCAGAAAGACACAGAGCAGCCAATGCAGTCTTGGGCAATAGGAGCAAAGCAGGGGCCACCATGGTGGCTGACTTCCAAGTTATATGACAGCAACAGTGATAAAAATGCCATTTGCTGGCACAACAGATACCTGAATCAGTGGGTCAGAGCAGAGGATACAGATACACCTCTCATATTTCATAGTTATGCAGCAGCACGTTTTTCTGGTGTCAGTAACCTGTAGATGAAGGCTTTTTTACATATTTATTGGTCAGCTTTTTCATCAGAGGGACAAAATACCCGACAGACACAACTAAAGGGAGCAGAGCTTCATTCTGGCTCAGTTTCAAGAGAGTTCAGTCCGTGGTCAGTGGGCTCCAAGTCAGAAATGCTGCAGTGGAAGGGGCTGGCGGGGGGCAGCTGCTCAGTCCATCACAGGCAGGAAACAGCCACGCAACAGGAAGAGCTTGAGAGCAGGGGGAGGGGATGACGCCAGGGCCCCTCCTCCTCCACGGAAGCCCCACCTTTACAGTCACAGATGAGCTCATCAAATGACTAATCCACCAACAATATGACCAGTCACTTGCTAAAGTCCCATCTCTGCCCCATGAGACTTCTGGGAACATTTTAGATGTAAACCATAATATAAATGTACATTTTTATTCTTACATATATGATATAATGTCATTATACAAAGGTGGTAACTTCTAAATATATCCCATTTTGAATATGTATCAATATAATGATGAACTAATGAGTTAATAAGCCAGGAAGAAGTAGAATAAAATGGGAAAATGGTTATGTTTGTGTTTATCATATGTTTAAAGGCACAACTTTAAAAATAAATGACTGCTTATCAACCTAGTTCCTTATTTTAATAATTAGAAATACTAGCAAATAATGACATTACTAATTGAAATACCGATTTCGACAAGTCCATACTTATTTCTCTGTTAAGATAGCTTCCTGAAAATATCTCAAGAAGTTAATGAATTGCATGATAATTAAATTTGAACTTTCCTCCTCTAGTATTCAAATGGGAAAACCCAAAATATAATGTATTCAAATTGCTTTATGCTAGATTGGACATTAATTGCAATATAAATATATGGTAATGTTATACATGAATGTTATAAGAACTGTGTCGCATTTGGAGTGAAATTTGCTAATTCTGAATGTTGGTTTATCTTTTAAGTTCATTTTGTTCCTGAAAATTAAAATGCTAAAATAATATTTTAATGGCATTTCCTAATTAATCAAATTAAACTTTCTATGAAAAATTTATTCTCATCCAACTAACAAATGCATCCTGTCTTTCTCCCTTTTTACATTGTTAGCCTCTTAGTAAGTATCCCGCAATGACAAATGACATTTCCTTCTGGCTGCCCTCTGAGAGCTATGCGGAGAATGATTTCTATGACTTGGTCCGAACCATCGGAGGAGACCTGGTGGAGAAGGTTGATCTCATAGACCAGTTTGACCATCCACAGTAAGTGAAGAGCTTTCCTATTTTGTCCTCTGCTGTTGCTGTGTGACACATACCACGTGGAAATGTACAGTAGAAGTAAGCTGCAACCCGGTGGACCTGAGACGATGTGTTGTCTAGGTTTGTAAAGAATAGTTTGTGAGAAAACTCTTAATCGGTACTTTCTAAAAGTCCTCTCAGGGTGCATTTTTATTCTTTCCTGCCTTCTTAGTAAAGGGAGTGTGAAACAAAATGTTGTGAAGATCTTGCCACTTCTCAGTGTTGCCTTTGCAAGTGATTTCTTACCTTACATTGTGGGTTCAGAGGAGGGAGGCAGAGAGAGTGTGCTTGGGGAGGAAATGCTGTTTTCTTAGTCTTGCAGCGCACAGACAGGGAGCACTTTCCATGCGCTAAGCTCTGTGTTAGGTCTCGGAGCTTCAGCGGGACCCTAGTGGCCTCTGCTCTGCCTTCTTGGGGTCACCGGCTCACGGGGGAGGCAGACTAAGGAAATCATGACCTGAGTGTTACTGGAGAAAGCGTTGGCTGTAAGCAAGGATCCGTTTCTGGTGGGAGTACGCTGGCCTTGCGGAGCACTCACGGAGGAGAGGAGCGTGTCTGCGTCTTGGGGGACAGCCGCACATGCAGCATGTGGGTGTGGGCGGCGGTGACACGGCTCAGGGAGCGAAGGGAGGTGGCGAACAGAGATGACTGCTGGGAGGAGATTTGTCTTTGGGCCAGGCAGGGCCAGGCAGGGCCAGAGCGTGCGAGGCCTGGGTATGGGGTTTCCTCGCAGTGCAGCTGGATGTCCTGCAGGTAATCCGGGCACCCTGCTGAGCTGCCCGCTTTCCGTGTGGTTAGAGGAGGAGCAGGGCGGTCACCGCACCTGTCTCGCCTCGTTCTCGTTCACCCCCGGCCTCCGGACCGCGCACTGTGTCCTGTCTGCGTGGCCAGGGCTCCTACGCTTCAGGGTGAGCACGGCCGCACATTCCATCCCGTCCTGCTTCCTCCTTTGTTTTATGAGCGCTTCGTTCCCTAGATAAAGATGTTTGGTCCCACTGTCAGGTCCTTGCCTCTGTTTTCCCACTTACCTAAGCCCCTGAATAGCATCTGGAAGTGTGCTCAGGGACTTGTGGGGATAATATACCCTGTCTTAGTCTCTTAGCTGGGACGAGAGTACCTGTCACCCCCAACTTACAGGAGGAGACGTCTATTTTGGTCCACTTCTCAGTCATGATCAGCCAGCTGCCGGGCAGGAAGGCACGGCCCGCGGGTGTGGCGGGCAGCCAGGAAGCAGGGAGACCGGAGAGCCAGGGAGGGGACCCACCTGCGAGTCCAGGCACACCTGCCTCACCCCTTCTGCGTAGGCCCCACCGCCCAGCAGCACTTGCTCTCGAACACTCCAGTCCACTCACCTCCCAAACACGAGTCACAGGCTCTACCTTTTTATTTCTCATCCGGAAAGACTCTTTTCTTGTCTGGAAAGTTGCACGGCTTTAGCAGGGTACTCCTCGACGTTGAACCGCTCCCTGTTATATCACTCCCTCTCACAAATCAGATTTGAATGTGTTATTGCTCTAGGGAAGTTTTCTTGCACCTATTTGCAGACTGTGTTCTGGTCCATCTTGTCCTTGGGGGATCCCCGTAATCTTTGTCCGACTCTGAACCTATGACTGCTCTCGGATGTTTTAAATCTCTATTTCCATTCTAGTTGACATGCTTTCCTCTCTGTGAGCTCCTCTGTCCCTTCTTACATCTTCTCCTCGTTCTCCATTCCTCTTCAGTCACTTATTTTCCTGCTTTTCTAAGATCTACAAGCTCACATTCCAGCTCCTCCTATTTTCTTGCCATCTTTTCTCAGAGTTATTTCTGTTTTGTGATCTTCCCCCGTCAAGAAATTGCTTTCCTTAGCTTCAAAATTTATTGCAAAATATTTAGTCAAAATTTCATATGCTCCAATGGCAGCCTTTTTGCACAACTTCCACGGTCATGATTTTTTCTATCTCTATCCTCACTTTTTCTTTAACTCTTATTTGATAGACAAGTCTTAGATGTGAGATTGTCTTTCTAATGTCCTCGGTTTCCTGGACCCTCTGTGTGCACATGATTTGGCGGTGAGTCTGAGGTTGGCATGGCCAGTTTGTTTTTTATAGTCTTACAGCTTTCTTCTTCTCTACTCCCAAGAAACTATGTCTTTAAATTTGGCCCATCTCTTTGATTCTTTCTGTGGGTCTGCCTCCTGCTTCACATCTGCACATGCTAAGAAATGGAGGATTTACCTTTGTTCTCCTAGTATGGGTGCCTAGCAGTGGGGTATCTTTGTGCTTCAGGCTGTAAGCTCTGGCTCCAGAAGCAGTGTGTTTTGCTGAATAAGCCACTCTGTTTCCCCCTTCATTTCCTCTCATTTGGCTGCTCCCTCATTTCAGTAGCTTTGGGCAGCCTTAAATATATTTAGGAACTTGCAGATGGGCCGTATCTCCCAATGCCATAGGAAATGGAACATATAGGGTAGTCTGGGCTGCTGATGCTGTGAAGTTCCAGTCCAGCCCTGGACATTTCCAGGAGTTCCCATGTAGATACTAAAGTCTAGCTCTAATTTTCATAGAGGAGGAAAAAGATTGGAACAAAACTAATTGCAGAGTAGTCACAAAGATGCCAAAGGCCTAGGACTTCTCATTTCCCCCACTCTTGTTAGTTAGTAGAATCAAGGATCCAGAGCACATTCTTGATCTCTCCTCCACAGTCCCGTGGAGGCAGTGGAGAGAAACCCCTGCAGAGCTGATGGTCGGGGTAGATGTGGCCTGGGCCAGGTGAACACTGGGCTTGCCCGCCATGGGTCATGAGGCTGTGAAAGTAAATCCTGAATGGCTTTGTAATTAGAGAGCTCGTGGTGGGAGAAGTGTTGGGGTCCTGTGGACCTGGGGAGAGAAAATAGGCAGGTAGACCTTAAAACTAAAACTAAAACAGCAAATAAACTGTGAAGCTCTCCCTGGATTGTGTTACAAATATCCCATTAGTGAAGTTATTCCCAAGGCACCATGCTGATTGGTGACCTTCTGAAGGAGATTGGACTTCTGGCTGAAAATTTGAAAATCATCAACCAAAAATCAGCCCTCACTGGCATTGATCCCACCACCACTTAAATAGTCACTTTACAGCTTCCCAAGGCTCTCAGTCTGGAGCTGTGCCGAATGATTATTCTGCCCAGGTCCTGCGTCCAGGGGGACTCGGTGCCTGGAGTAGATTTCCAAGAGAAAAACTATTTATCGTCTTCTGAGCCTCCACTATAGCAAGGTGGGCAGTACCACCAGTGATTGTTAGGTAGACATGGTTAGTGGTTTTTCTAGAAGTTTCTTTAAAAATTGAGTTCGAGGAAAAGGACACATTATTTAGTGTGCTGAGTCCCAAGACGTGTCAAGGGCGAGGCACGGCAGAGCTTGTCTGTGGAGGCCGTGGTAGTTCACAGGTTCTGCGCTCACTCAGTTCCACTCAGCTCCGCCCTCTCAGAGCCGCCACGCCGAGCCAGCTGTGCTCCAGCAAAGCCGTCAAGTTGCACGGGGCCCGTGGGCTCCAGGTCTGTGGAGCTGATCTAGGGGAGAAGAATGTACCGTTGTTTAAGGGCGCCCCATGCCAGATCCTAGGACCCTCCCCTGGGAGTTTGTTCCTTCCTCAGCACCCTGCTTCCCCTTAGGATGCCTGGGCTGGGTGGAAGCCCCTGAGCAGTTCCCTGAGTTTTTTATGTCAGTCGTGTGCTGACCTCCAGATTTATTTAAAATAAAAGGAATGTTTGTAGACAGACTCAAAGAGCTCTGACCTAACAGACAAATTGTGCTTGAGCTGAGTATGGTGGTGCAAACCCTAATATCAGTGCTTTGGGAGGTTGAGGCAGGAGCGTCTCACATTTATGTCCAGCCTGGGGAATTTAACAACTTTGTAAGATCCCATCTCAAAATGAAAACTGAAAATGGACTGGGGATGTAGCTCAGTGCAAAGACCTGGGTTCCGTCCACGGTACCAAAACAATACTGGTGACCCATGCTAGAACTCAGTGAAGCACCCGGGACTCTGAGAGAACTCCCTGAGCAAAACGGCAGAACATGAGCCGAGCGTCATTCTTTGAACAAGAAAAGATCCTGAGTTATTTCAGGGAATCATAACAAGGCCCAACAGTAGCCGGACTCCCTAATGTCAGATGCAGAAGACCTTGTGGCTGAGGAGAACGGGTCCTGGGGTCAGGAGAGAAGCACCTTCGGTCGGCTGCCGTTCAGACTGTCCCGAGGTCTCTGCACTCGGTCTACTGGCCGCTCACCCCGCACGGGCTTCTCAAGTCTTGGAAACGTAACATGGCCACAGAAGTGAGGTGCTGGTGTCCGAGTGGGCACCGGGCACGCTGTGGCCGGCAGGCGTGGACTGGTGAGGAAACAGGGCTAAGCCTGCAGGTGGCACATGCTGACATCGCTTCCTCGCCCTCCCACACTTGTCCTCTTTGGCCTCTGACCTCTTGCAGCTGGGGCAGGGACGGCGTGGGCTGAGTTCTCTCCCCCAGCACGGGGCTCCCCGCGTCCCAGCGCCTGTTGGTGTTCTGATGAGCTCTGGAGGTGGACTGTAAAGGGCCAAGACAGGACCTGTTCAGAGTTCAATTTGAATTCACTTTTTCCCGAAGTGTTTGATTTGGCTCCCGAAGGGTGATGTGAGAACTTGCTCCCGAGTGTCCTCAGTGGGGCTGCCTGTGGAGGGGGCGCTCTGTCCTGGGCCCGCCTTGCTCCTAGGACTGCCATGGCTGGTCCTTGTGGCCACAGGCAGGTCCCCGCTGCCCTGGGCTGTGGGTCCGGCTTGGGAGCCAGACCTGACGTCCTGACCTACAGGTCCCTGCGGTGAGGGTCACCTCTCTTCTCTCCTCTACCCAATCTTCCTACTGGTTATGTGCTATTTTGTGGCCTGGTACTTACGCTTTTCCAAAATGAGGCGTAAGTCGTATGGCTAGACACTTGGTATCACACGTCTTCAACTTGAGAGGGGGGCTTTCAGGGTGGGCGGGTCCCTTCTCAGCATGGCCAACCCAATTTCCTAGGTGAACGAGGACTGATTTAGGGGTGCACTGGAGCCAGATCTGCAAATCCCTGTACCTGGGGCAGGGGTGAGGACTGCTTCCAGTCCTCGGGGTCCTCCCCTCCCCATCCTGCACCCCCCGCCGCACACACGTCAATCTCTGCCTGCTCCTGAGGGGCCTGCCATCTTGCTGGGCCAGTCTTCGCCATTCCCCAGGACAGATGCAGGAGGGGCCAGCCTGACCGGGGGTGCTACCTGCCTCCCCTCTCTGCAGAGTCCTTTGCACCAGGCTGCCTTCTGGGCTTCTGGGAAGTCTGGACGGACCATTCTCGGCTCAGGAACCCACTGCGGGCCTGCTGAGGCCACTGATAAAGCAGCCCAGCCCTGCTTTCCAAGCCACTTCACCTGGAAGTACTGGACATTTATTCTAAATCAATACCCAAACATTCCTTCCTTTTTCCTCACCTTCTACACTGCAGCCAGTGTAGAAGTCTGTGTGGTGGTTCCTTGCGGGTTCGTTTGTATCTTTTATTCTTTGCTGTCATTTAAACTTTCCTAGGCTGTTCCACTAGCGGGAACCCCTAGGGTCTCATGGCAGAGTGGTCACTGTGGCTTGAGTATTTGTGTCCCTCCCATGTTCATGTTGGAACCTGACGTTGTAGGGTAGTAAGAGATGAGGCCTGGAGAGACGGTGAAGTCTCCAGAGCTCTGCCCTTCTGTGTCAGGTGAATGCCATCAAAGGGGTCCAGGGAGCTGCCCGTCTTAGTCTTTTGCATGCACACAAGAAAGCAGCTTTTCATTTATAACCCACTTTCATCCCTCCACCACAGAAAGATGGAAAATTGGAGTCCTCTGTGAAACTTGCACAGAATCTGCTGACATTCTTGTCTTGGACTTCCTAGCCTCCAGAACTGTGAGAAATTCATTTCTGTTGTTTATAAATTACCCTGTATATAGTTGTTTTGTTATAGCAACAGACATGGACTAAGACAGTAGGTCATTTCCATCTTGCTTGATGTATACACTGGTAGGGTGTGTCTTACCCATAGTGTTTGGTGGGTGGTTGATTAATCCTACCCTCCTTCCTCAGAGGAGTGCCTACTAAAGCACTTGAAATAGCTTGTGCTATAGTCAGTAGGGGTGATATAATTATTTAGCACAAAGAGTTTCAGTAGATGTTTGAATTAAATCTTTTATTCCCTGTTACTGGGGATTGAGCCCACAACCTGTGCTACATTCCCAGCCCTTTTTACGTTTTTATTTTGAGACCAAGTCTGACTGAACTGCCCAGATCGGGCTTGGATTGGAGTCTTCCTGCCTCAGCTTCCTAGAGCCCTGGGATTACTGGCATGTTCCACCGTGCCTGGCTCCATCCTGACTATTCCCACCTGTGATGTTGGGTTCTCTGAGTCTCATTTTCCTCTTGTACCACCGGAAATAATAATACTTTACGTGGTAGCTATGAAAATTCGATGAAGCTTCATATATGAAATGCTTTGAACATTGCACAAGTTTTTAAGAAAAATGGTTAACTATTAGAGCAAAAAATAATAACTTCCACAATCTACCTGACTTGTCCTTTACAATAAAGAACAACCTCAGTTGAGCTGGGAGTCTCGAATTTGGCAGCCAAATGCATCTGACTCTGGAGTTCCGGTAATGAAGGGAAGCAGAACGTGACTTTGAATAAAAGTGTCACTCTGGAATGATCCGTGCTCTTCCTGTGGCTTGAGGAGTAAATTTTTAATCAGAAAAAGTAGAAATACTTTGGAAAGTGGCAGAGGTACTGGTCGGAGAGCTGTGCAGCCTTAGTAAGTAGCTGTCTCAGGGTCCCTGCTCATGCTGCCACACAGGTTGGCATCTCTGGTTTTCAAATCATTGTCGTCTGGTTTCTTTTGACAGAACCAAATAAGTGCACTTATCCAACCTTAAAGATTGCCTGGCAATGAAAAGCAAGCGGGAGCTCATGTTGGGAGAGCCCTGGATACAGGGAACCGTCAGAAGATGTGTCCCCTTGAAATCGACAGGGTGTTGTACCAAGCACACCCGGAAGCAGCCAGGCCTGCTAGAGAACTCTCCGGCTCCTGGCCCCCTCCCTCCCTTTGCCATTTTTACGGCAAAGCTTGTGGCGTGCATGAGTAGACTTCTGTTGTGGTGCAGACAGCTGAGAAAACAAGTCTCAAACTATCTGTAGCCTGGACGTTTGTTCCCCCTCTTTCCTCTTCCACAAGCCTTTTTACAGCTTTCCAAGAAGGCGAGTGTGTCATTGCTGTCACACGGCAGCCCTGTTTGCTACTGGGGGGAGACAGATGAAAGCACCACTACTTCAGCCCTGAACATCCTGTTCTGCCTGGTCCCCAGCCCAGCACAGCTCGTGCTGGGGTTCTTTGGAATCTCCTTCGGGGCTCCCCCGAGCCAGGCCCCAGTGGATGCCAGCACAGAGGCCCGTGCCTAGCCACCCACCTGCAGACCTGCTGTGGTACCCTACTGTGCACCCAGCTCCGTGAAGGGTGACGTGGAAGCCACTCTGCTCTGGGAGTTCCTGGACGGCGCCCTCACTTGACAGCCTGTGTCCCCTTGTGGAGTGTGCAGATCAGACCCTTCCTTTCCACGGTGCAGGATGCTATGGTTTGACTGTCGTTTGTCCCCACCAAGTCTCCGCCTCTCCTGCTCCCTCCTTGTCCTGTGGTCTCTGCCACCCAGGGTCCTTCCCCTCTCCTTTCTGCCATGCTGGGGATGCAGATGCCCACCGGATGTGGCCACTAGATCGTGAACTTGCCGGCCTGCAGAACCCCGGACCAAAATATACCTCCTTCTAAATAAATGACCCAGCCTCTGAAAGTGAGAGCAACAGAAAACAGCCAATCACAGGATAGATACTCCCACCCTTGGTGCTTCTCTCCTCCTCCCCTGACAGCTGATCAGATCAAACGAGCAAAGGTGCTCCCTGAGGGCCATTTGAGAGGAAAATGAGCCAGAGTCCCTGGCAGAGATGGGAGGGGAATGAGTCCCCCAACCACGCAAGTCCCACCCCATCAGGAGGACACTGAATTGTTTTGGGGTTCTAAGTTAGTTACCCTGATTTACAATTCACTCCCTTCCTGCTGCTCCCGCCCAGACGTGAGGGACAGGTATCTTATAGAGTTGGGGGTCAACTCTCCGGACGTATATATGATTTGTAAGGAATTCTCGATGATACACAGGGGAGATCCAGTGAAGTCACTCTTGGAAAATCTGTATTTCTGCACGCAAAAGTGGGCCTGGCTGGTGGGCCTCCCCTTGCTTATCTTCTGAAGACAAGTAGGCGGGGCTCCCGCCCCCGAGGAAGTCAGGGCGTGACTCGCCCACACTGTGTCCTGCTTGGGCAGCTGGAGCATCACTTCCCTCAGTCCGTGTAGCCGAGGCTGAGGTGACAGCGAGGAGGGTGCCCAGATGCAGCAACAGAGATGGCAGCAGGGCCGGCCCCGGGGTGGGGACGGACATTGGGCACAGATATCAGCTCATGGTACAGACAGCACCAGGGCATGGCAGTCTGGCCTGGGGAGGGCCCTCGGGGAGGGTTAGTCACTGAGGAAGGTGGGGTCTGAGTCCCAGCAGGGCGGTCACTGAGACCTCTGGGTGCTCTGCTGCTGGCTTCCAGTCCCAGCCCCCGATTGTCTTGTCCTGAGAGCAGAGACTGGGCTGTGAATCCAAGCTGAGGCTGAATCCAAAAGGAGAGGGAGGCAGGGGTGCAGAAGTGAGGGACTCCGTGGACCAGCATATCTTTTCAGCAGCCGTTTTGTTTTGTTTTGTTTTGTTCCGTTTTGTCTTACTGTCTCTGGCTTTGCAAATACCTACTCACGTGAAATTTGGAGCCAGAGAAGGTGTCACTATGGAAGGGAATTTAAATGGGCGTCTAATAAGAAAAACCAAAGTAGAATATTCCATGAGATTTACAGAAAGAAGAGAAAGTACCTCAAGGCAACTGAGTGGTGCACTAGCTAGACATTGGGAGATGAGTCCACTAGGCTTAGGGTACAAATGTAGGCTCCTGGTGTTCATGCTTAGGCACCCCTCGAGTCACACTTACTAGCTCACAAGAACCCTAGCCTCCCGCAAGCCCCCTTCAGGTATTTCCAGAAGCCCTACAGGTTACGGAGAGACCTACTCCTCTGGTGAGTTCATCGACTCCCTCTTGTGTCCCTAGGTCACGCCACGGGGGCTGTGGAGCTCTCGCAGTGTCCTGTGGTCTCCCAGTCTTGCACAGAGCTGTGTCCAACCCCTGGTGTCACCCTGTCCCCTGGGACTCACGTGACAAAGATGGGTTTTGCTAGCACAGCCCCTCAGGTCTTCCCGTAGGCTTTTCCCACCGGGGAGAGGCATGGAAATAAGGGCTAGAGATTTCATGACAGATCAGACTAAATCTTGGTTAGACCAGATCTTTTCCGCGGGAGCACATTCAGAAATCAACAAAATGCCAAGTTGCCTTATAATCTTTTGTGAACACAATATTTTATAAGATGATTCTTAACGTGTTATTTCTCAGGGGAGAAAGAAAGCCCCAGAGTGGTTTCTGGTTTCTGTTTTTGACAGATATGAATGGCTATTTTCTTTCCTTTCACTTCCTCCCGAAGGAAACTGACAATGGAAAGAGGAATAAGGAAACTCATACTGAAAACTAAGCGGGTAAAATATTTTTACAAGAGATTATAGCTGTGACCAAGACAATTGCAGAGAATTTATTAGAATAATTGCTTATTCCAGCATTCATTAAATATAGTAATTTCTTGTAGTAAACTGATCAGGAACATACACACAGTACATATTTTTTGTTTCTGTAATAATATTGGGGTATTTCTAATACATTCTTTTGTGATTGTTGCATTGCATTGTATTTATACCCCTTTCTACTATTGCAGTGTAAATCACTGTCAAGTACGAGGTGTCTAGATCTCTACTGGGTTTGGGATGTGTGATATCCTAAGTGCTCGATACTCATTTTTGATGAATGAATGATAATGGAAGAGAAATTCCAGCAACAACATACACCATATCATGACCTAACTTGTTGAACAGGCCAAGAATCACGTCATTTGGCAACATTTTCAAGTTGAATGACCAGAACTCCTTACCTGCTAAGCTGATTGCCTCCAAGGGGAAGCAGAGTGGGGTGGGTAGCATTCCTTAGAAATGGGACTTATCATAAGTTAGGTTCCGAGTAAGCTGCTGCTTTAAATATAATTTAGTTCCAGCCAGATGTTCAGATAGGGACAGGGAAATAAATGAGAAAGAAGAAATGATTTTAAGAATGATCTCCCACACAAAGTATAGTTTAAAGCTGAGGATGCATCTCTGTAACAAAGCATGCGTAGGACCCTGGATTCCAGGACTAGCAAAAAACAAACCAAAAACTAAATGAAAACAAAAAGGTTTAAAGTTCTGTATTTTTAGGTTAGGAAAATGGGAAGAAGTATGAAATCATTCATGGTTACCTGAGAAAATCCTTTCATATTAGAAGAGGAAAGTCACAGGGTTGCATAGAAATTGAAGGGGTCAAGTTACAATGTGTCTGTGTATGTATTTGTTTACTTGTTTGCCACATAGGAAAAATAAGAGTTAATTTTGAAGGAAGTATCTTAGTCACTTCTCTGATTCCCAGGACAAACTACTGACACCCAAAGTTAAAAGAGGAAAGATTTCTTTCAGTTGAGGTTTCAGTCCATAGATGGCTGGCTGAAAAGCAGGGAGGCATGCAGAGGGGCATCAGAGAGGAGAAACAGTCCAAGGCAGGCAGGCAAGAGGCAGCAAGCAGCAGCAGCAGCAGCAGATCCAGCAAGCCTTTCTTCTTTCTGTCCCTTCATATGCCATTCAGGCTATGAGCCTCTTGAATAGTGCCACCCATACCCAGGATGGGACCTCGATTATGCAAGCTAGAACTATGATAAATCAGTTAATGGACTAGTCCAGTACAACACACTCTTAATGCCAGTGTCACACTTTGTAGATCCAGCCACCTCTGAAAAGTGCCACCTATGACAGCCTGAGACTTTTGGGTTGATCGGTCCGAGAGTGGCATCTTAAGCTGGACGCGTAAGATCTCCTCGCCAAAATGTGTGTCCATCTACAGAAACATAAGCTTGTCCAGTAGAAGACATGGAGGGTCACTGAAGTACTCCAGCTATTTGTGGCTTTTAAGCAGTGACTTGTCCTCCCATGGTGATTGTTGTCATCCAGGGCTAAGATCAGGTGTCTTCATGATGTCGGTGAGGGGAGAAGGATCTGAACTGAGTGGGCTCCAGCACCTGGAAGGAAGACCAGTGGAGATGTGCGGGAGTGAAGCCCCGCAGGACAGTTGGTCCATTCTGGGAAGAGATCGTGGAGACAAAGGAGCTCAGCATGGTGATGCCAGTCCATATGTTCAAGGGGGTGGCATTTGCACTTGAAGTGGGGTGCAGCAGGTGGAGGGTGCTCTAGTGGAGAAGACTGTGTGGCTGTTTGTGGGCTTCCTGGGTCTGAGGTGGGACATACTGTTGCCCTGAGGGCTCATGGGAGAGGCCAGGGTTGGCATGTGTCCTTGACGCTGCAGTCTGGGGCAGGGAGGGTACCGTGAAGACAGCACCAGGGTGTAAGGCATGGTGCAAAGAAGGTGTCCGTGTCCTATGGGGCAAATGGAACATACGCTCTTCATAGTTAGGTGTCCACTGATTGTCACCTGGAGTCATGATGTTGGATATTTGCACTTTGACGTCATTTTCCTGTCTTTATTTTCTGCCTGTACATAGCTATACTCTAAGAGTAATAAATCAGATGTGTGATTAGGGATCAGAGTTCCCCAGCACTGGAGTGGCCACTTAAGACCAGGCCCGTTAAATCCACCTGATAAAGCGTAGCCAGAGTATGTAACTTAAGAAAGGAGATGGCATGCAAATTAAAGCCTGACAGGATGAATGGAGTTTGAACCACACTCTGATCAGTATTTCTTAAAATGGCATAAGGGAGGAAAAAACCTGAACAGTTGCATATACTTCCCTTCTGCTCTGCACGGGAAGGGCATCTGTTCTCTTATTGCGTGGAATTGTCACTCTGCAGGACGAATCCACTCCTAGGGAGCTAAAGTGCCAAGCAGTACAGAGCACACAGTTCTCGAGATCAGACCTGACCCCAGCTCACCTCTCAAGCCAAAAGCAGCCTCCCAAAATGAGAGAAAGCAGGCAGCAAAGGAAGTGTGAGGAACATATTGCAGGGGAAATGGAAGAGTTGGTTATATTTAGAATTGGTGAGGGGTTTTTATGACCTATATTGAATCAGTGAATATCTGTCCACTGTTTCAGGATTCCTACTACTTAGAGAACCTATTTAGACAGGAATCCAAAATAATGTTACACCACGTCTGCTGCAGGAACATAATATATCTGGCAATATTAAACAGATCAAATTCTGAGGAGACTAGTCTGAATAGGAGCTATTCATAGCATGATTTAAGTAAAGGAGATCAATACAGATATCCAAGATGGAAAAATTCTAATAGTTAATAGAAAACCAAAACTCAAGGTCTCAGTAACCTTCAAAGCAGAGCTGATCAGACACTATTCAAGAAACTAACATCTTAGGGACTGTAGCCAGGGCCCACCAAGGCCAGGCCGCTTCTGTGTCCTCTAGGGTGGAAAACTTCTTCCACATCTGCAAAGCATCCTGGGTCTGGGGTACCACCACCTCGCCCCATAGACGACTTCACCAGGCCACAGGTCCACTAAATGGAGATAAATTTATAAAGTGCAGTTATACTCTTGTATTATTTTAAATAATACTTAAGTTCCATGCTTACTGTGTTAAGCAAATGATTTTTTTCTCCTTGTACTTCATGATGTAATTTAAAAATGGTAAGGCAGTCATTGTGCTTACATTGTAAATTTGTTTAATTAAGATTAGGTTCAACCATACTGACACTTTTAAAAAGTGCATTTTATTGTGTATATTTAAGATATACAACATGATGACATAAAATGCATGCGTAATAAAATGGTTACTGCAGTGAAACAAATGAACATATCCATCATCGAAGAGAGTTGGCTATTTACTTCTCATGGCAAAAGCACTTGTACTCTATTCCGTTAGCAAAAATCCTGAATTCATCATCCTGTTGTTAACCATGGGCCTCATAGCGTGAATTAGATCTTCCCAATTGTTTATGTTACATATTTACTATTTTGTTTCTCCCTCAGTAATTTCAAAACTTTGTATTGTTTATCAGTGTTACGTTTTTAAGGCCAGTTTCCTACCTCTCGGTAAAAATGAAGAGTCTGTCAGTGTCATCCGAATAGCACCGGCGTGTATTCTGAGACCAATGGTGAAGACAGGCCTGCTCTGTCACGCCTCACCCGGAGCGAGGTTGCACACTCAGGGATGCGCTACAAACCTGTCCACCTTGTTCTTCTTCAGGCTGTCCCTATAGGTGGCCTCCTCCAAATGTGTCCATGCCTTCTTTCTCAAGGTGGGACTCATATGACAAAACATCCACCATTTTGAAGGGTCAGGTTGGCAGGATTTAGGACATTCTCAGTGCTGCGTGGGGACCACCACTCTCTAGCTATGAGATGCTCCGAGTCCCCACAAAGAAGCACACAGAGCACTGGCTGCCCAGTCCCAGGCCCTGGCAACCAGTCTGTGCTCCGTCCCTATGGATTTACTTAACTCTGCATGCTCTGTATGAGACAATCATATGACAGGTGACTTCTCCTATCTGGCTTCTCCCACTGAGCATAATGTTTTCAGGTTCATCCCCAATATATGCCATATGCATTAGTACTTGAGACTTTCCTTTTTATGGTAGAAGAACTTTCCCCTGTATGCACAGTTTTTTCCTTGTTCAGCCATGCACGGACATCTGGGTTCTTTCTACTTTTGTGCTACTGGGAATAGCACTGTTAGGAACAAGTGTGTGTGGAGTACCTGTTTTAGATTCTTGTATGTGTACACGTAAAAGTGAAATTACTAAGCATACTTTTATGTATAACTTTCAGAGAAAGCGCCAAGCTTTTTTTTTTTTTTTCAAAATAGCTGAATTATTTTACATTTCCATCTGCAATTTAAGAGTTCCATTTTCTCCATATCTTCACCAGCACTTGCTTTGTCTGTCTGTCTGTCTGTCTCTGTCTCTGTCTCTCCCTCTCTCTTTCCTTCAAGTGCTTTGGGCCTTCTTGTCTTTCTTCCTGCGCTGTCTCTTTATCTTTCCTTCTCTGTCTTTCCACGCTCCCTTCCTCCATTAGATTCTTGTGGGTGTGAAGCATTATCTCTAAGATTTCTCTGTGCATTATCCTCGTGACTAAATGTTCTTGAATACTTTTTCATGGACTTCTTGGCTACGTATATGTCTTCTTTGGGAAATAGCCGTTCAAATCTTTTGCCCAAGTTTTACTTGAATTGTATTTTTTTGTTGAGCTAAAGGAGTTCTTTATATACACTGGTACCTTGGTTCATGAATGCTTTAGCTTGTGAACAATTTAGTTCAGAAGCAGAAGCATTTGGCAAAATTTTATTTTTGTTTACAAACTATATTAGGTGACAAGCATGACCTTGGCCATCTTTCCCACACAAATACAAAAGTGGCCCTATGTTCTAAAATCATGGAACAAATTAACTTTATGAACCAAGCTGCCCCTGTATTCTGGATAGTAGTCTTTTATCACTACAAACTTTTTATTGACTCTCAGCCTATTGAAAGTGAGAAATTCTTTCTCTTTTCCCTTTCTTCCTTACATATTGAAAGTATTGGCTTTTTGTTATTAGAAGCTAATGGATCTTTACTTTAGAAAAAAAAGATATAAGGGATACAGTCTTAAGTTTTCTATAGTACCACCACTCAGAGATAAGCACTGTTCATATTTTATATTCTTTCTAGTCATTTAAAAATATGTAGGATAAATATGTATGCACATTTATTAAAAGAATTTTATGTGACTTACTACTTTAATATTTTAATGCTTTTTCTGATGTGGCTATATTTATTTGTATGTATTTAATCCGATTATTTTTTTGACTACTGAAATAGGATCCATAAGCTTATTAATCATGAATATTGCTCTTAATGCTTCTAGTCTTTTTTGATAATTTTTTCTGTTGGGATTTTATAAATGATACTATTCATATCAGTTATTATAAACTAGAATACTGGCACATTTACTCTCATTTTTATAAATCTTTTTCAGATTATGTTTACCTTTTATTATTTCTTATAATGTTCAAGACCTAGGAATAGTTTCTTTTTTATTATCATACATAACTTTAAGTTGATTTCTTCCACTGTTTTTATACGTAAATGGTCCTTATCCACCAAAAAATCATCTGAATATTTATTTATATTTCTTCTTGCTTATTGTTAACATTTTTACTTCTGGACTCATGTGGCATTTTCAATGGCATTGTAAGATGTGGAAACCAAGCTTATTTTTATAAACATTTCACCAACTTACCTGATACCTTTATGAGATAAATCATTCATAGTAAATAAACTATAAAGATAATTATTTTGCATAATTTTTTCTCTTCATACCCTTTGGTACTGGAAATTGAACCCAATGAACCCAGGGTGTGCTACATCATCAGAGTGTGTGTGTGTGTGTGTGTATGAGAGAGGGAGAGAGAGAGAAAATCTCAATAAGTTGCTCAAGCTGTCCTTGAACTTGTAATCTTCCAGCCTCGGCCTCATGAGTAGCTGAGGTTATAGGCCTGTGTGCCACTCCATCCAGCTTTTGCCTGACTTTAAAGAATACTTGAAACATCTGCTCGTGTGGGAAGTAGATCGTCTTCCCTTGGCTTACTCATGTTCCTCCTCGTGGCAAAAGACAGCCTCGGGCTCCTTCCCAACCACGTGGCTGTGTGACAATCCCTGCTCCAGCAATGGCAAAACTTCTAGAGCTTTCGATGATACAGTGATTTCAGTCTGTGGCACTTGTGCCGTAGTTCACCACCCATGCCCTAGAGTCTGTGGCGACGCAGCATGAAGCGGAGCTTGAGCCTTCCTGTTGCCCGTGTGCTGCCTACCTGGTTGGCAGCGCCTGAGATTTGGCCCAGTTTCTGTACCTCAGAGCTGTACCACAGCGTCTGTGCCGTGTGCTCCGTGTTGCACTCTGCCTTACTTTCTCCTGTGCCCTGGAGGACTGGCCTGTGGCGTTGTCCGGGACTGTGGACACTGGCAGAGTGGCGGCTACAGCTTGGGCTTTGCCATCCACCTGAGTTTGGGGCCTGTCTGTGTTGTGTGCTGGCTCTGGGACTCAGAGCAAGTTGCTCCCTAAAGTTTAGTCTTTTTTTTTTTTACCAGTAAAATGGGTTAATGGTGAACCTGCTTTACAGGTTTCTTTGCGGTGACTGGCACAGAATCAGTGCTCAGCAGGGGTGCTGTCACCCATGGCGCTACTCCCATGGAGCTGGGGAGTTTCTTCTGGGGAAAGAAACAAACCGTAGTAAAGAGCAAACATTAAACACCCACCAAACACAGCCAACCTTTTGCTTTGCTGTTCGTGTTGACTGTAAAGGCAAAGCTCAGACGCAAAACAAGCATCCAGGTGCTTTGTGGTAATTTATTCCAAACCTTGGTGCTTCTTCCTCAAGGTTTGATTGTTTTGGAAAGAAAGAGGAAAAGCAAATAAAGTAAACCGAAGGTGTGACAAGGGAACAAAGGGCAGTGAATTTAAAATGTGTGGATGGGATTTTCCAGTACTTTTACGGACAGGAGTGCATTATTACGTTGGTTTCTTTTCTGAAACACAGTCAGTGCTCTAGGATGTAGGTAGCAGGGGCGCTATGGGTGGAAACGCGCAGCGGAGGGATGCAAAGGATGCTGCTGGGGGGAAGTGGCAGGAGATGGGCTGGCGGTGGCCATGTCCGTGTATAGGCCAAGATTTGAGGGTCTTGGTGGCCTTGCATCGTTCCTTTTTAGGGTTTCAGTGTGGGCCCCGGTCCACTGCATGGAGTCTCAGTAGCACAGAGACCTGCAGAACACGGAAGGTGTTTTGTGTTCTGACCTGGAATTCAGTGAGTAGCTCCCTTGGTGATGTGAGTACCAAGTAGTCGCTGTCAGTGTTCGTGAAACAAGGGCTGTCGAGATCAGTCACTTTTAGGAGATGACACAATTTTGCCGTCATCTCTTGTGTTTTAAAATTAATCTCGTGGTAAAATAATTTCTAAACCATCAACTATTAGACCTCTATTTTCAAATAGCAGTGCTATCCTAATGTGGAGGAAGTAGCAGTGTTTCTTGTGGGATAGTTTTAAAGAAGTGTGACGCAGGTTACTCCGTTTATCAGCATTTCCGCTTGGTGACACCGAATGAGTATCTCAAAACTCAGAATCATAGACGGACCTCTACTACTGAGTGTAGCTGAGAAAACTGCAGCATTCCAGAGGAAGACTGGGAGCCAAGTGAAGAGAGGCCCTGCTCACAAGAGTGGGGTTGGGAATTTGTGACAGGACTCTGACCGTGGTGGCCTGCACAGCGGACAGTATTGGGGCCACCACTCGGGGCATTAACCTGTATGTCGGTGATTTCTCCCTCTCTGGAAGTGCTGCTCCCTCCAGTCCAGAATGGTGTGCCCGGCAGCGATTTTGTGCCATGAGGCATCCTCTACAGCCTTGCATTTCAGCTGATCCGACCCAGACCTCCAGGCCTAGCTTTGCCCCCTTCCCGGGCAAACCAGCAGCAGTTTTCCCAAGTAAATGTGCAATTGCAGATGACAGAGATCACGTCCCCCTGTTGACGGAGGCACTCTTACAGCATTTGCCCTGAGAAGCAGTGAGGCAAAGATTGGCAGTCACAGAGCAGGGAGCCAGCACACTTGAGACAGGAAGCGGAGCAGGACACCAGCACTCCAGTCCCCATCAGAAACCTTCATGGTGCCGGAAGCCAGGCCTAGCTTTGCCCCCTTCCCGGGCAAACCAGCAGCAGTTTTCTCTCACCCTGGAAGACCAGCAAAAGCGCCCTGGTGTTGCTCTGACCTTGAGTGCCAGCCCCAAGCAGTGGGTCATTCTTCTCATCTCTGAATGGCAGAAGCAGCTGGTACACTGGAGACTCACGCGGGGAGCACAGAGGACCATGTAGCTTGGCACATAGAGAGAAGGCACTTCAATTACTGTGGGGCGAGGAGAACATACGCTCAGCGAAAGTGCCCTTCAGACAAGAGACTGAGAATCAGCAGAGTAATAGATACTTATATTGTATCAGTCAGTTTATACTGTATCAGTCAGCTAGGGCTGCATAACAGTACTACAGACTGGGTGTTTGCTCACACTGGGGCCTAAAAGCCCCAGATCAAGGTATAAGCAGATAAGGTGTATTTTCTTCTGAGCCCATTCTCTTAGGCTTGTTAGATGGCCGTCTTTCCCCATGAGATTGTTCCTCTGCATTGGTGTCTTAATCTTGTCCTGTAAAGACATGGGATTGGATTAGAGCACATCCTAATGGCCCCTTTTTAACATAATTACCTCTTCGGAAGCCCCCTCTGCTGTCCAGTGTATCCACCTTTGAGAAGACATACAGATGGGGGAACGCAGTTCAACCACCACAGCTCAGGAACGTTCAAGAGTCCCAGGTTTTGATCCAAGTCCCACATCCCAGGTGGGCAGAGGAGAGCAGTGCTTCCCTCCGAGAGGTGCTTGGGGCAGTCCTGGGATCTAAGATGGCCTTAGGTTAGAGGCAGACGCTGGAGGAGACCTGTGGCCACCTCCTGGAAGTGGAGTGTGTCTGTACATCTCTTACCTGGTGCCTTCAGTCTTGAAGGAGGACAAGATACGTTGTGAAAATAATGTGGGGCTAACAACTTTTCCTTGCCAGCTTGTAGACTTCTAAGCGATCTGCCTTCCTGGCCGTGGAACACACAACCTTCGGGCCCAGAGTCAAAGGTTTAAAGGAGACGGTGGCAAACGAAGGTCAAGCTGTCTTCTGCTCTTAGTAACCTAATGAGCATTTGCTGTTACTATGTTTTTGTTTATGGGCCCAGAGTCAAAGGTTTAAAGGAGACGGTGGCAAACGAAGGTCAAGCTGTCTTCTGCTCTTAGTAACCTAATGAGCATTTGCTGTTACTATGTTTTTGTTTATGTTTTTGCAAAAGCAGCTTTCAAGTCCCTGACTGCCTCAGAAGAAAACACAAAATGCTTTCAATGAGTAACAGGTTAGAGCCTGGGAGTTTGTTCTCTGTCCCTACAGTGATTTCTGACTGTGTCACTTCCAAATACTTTAAAAACAGGTCACTGGATTTTTCATTTTGTTGTGTTTCTTCAGTCTTCTTTTGGCTCTCATGTATTCCCAGTGTCCTTATATTTCATGTGCTGTCTTGGGAATTGTATTTACTCGGAAGACATATCGTTGTCAGCAATCGGTATTTAATTTGCATATGAGATGTTATAATGGTTACTTCCTATACTTAAACAGCTCCTCATAATATCCACTCACCTGGGAATCAGGTTGGACAGATTCAGAAAACCTATGGGAATTTCAGAAGAGAGAGTAGATCCCTCTTACCTCAGGAGAGAGAGAGGGTTGCCAGGGGCCTCTCTTCCTTAGTCCATATTTGGCTCTATTTACAAAGAAGTCAGCTGAGGACAGTCCTGTAAGACTCCTGGCTGCAGAGTCTTGGGAAAGCACTGCATGGCGCTCACAAGGGCCATGACCAACTGGAAGGTCCCCTGGCAGGGCCAGACCCTTTGAAGGCTCCTATTCTTTTCCCCTTGTGTCAGAGTGTGAGTCCCCTAAGGGGGTTTCAGGGTGCCCTGAAGATAAATTGCTTCTTTAATAAATTCTCACTTCATCTGGTGGGTTTTAAAATAATTTTTAAATTTCTGGATCCATTTCACTTTATCTGCTCAGTTATTGGACTCAGCTTTCATGTTTCTTTTCATGTCCTTGAAATGAGGACCCACTTGTTGCACGGGCTGGTATCACACTCCTGGCCCAGGCGATCTCCATGCCTCAGCCTCCTGAGAGCTGGCAAGCATCACTGCCCGCAGCTGGGTTTCTACAGATTATTCCCATGGCACGGTTCACACACGAGTGAGCATGAGTGTTGCTCACTTTCCCTGGCGCACGTGTGCGCGCGCCTGCTGTGTGAGGTACACGCTGGCCTCTGTTCTCCGGCTATTGAGTAGAATGGCAGGACGTGAAAGGCAGCCGGCTTCCCGCCCATTGCAGAGCAGCCATGCCACCTCTGAGGCTCGGCCGCACCCCCATTTCTCCTGGGTCAGTCAGTGCGACGGAGCTGAGGCCTGGGTGCTCAGCGCCCCCGGTTCCTGCGGGGCTTTTCTGATGAAGCCCCGCCACTGCCGCCCTGGGGGTGGCCGAGAAAAAGACTCACTTCTCCCGCTGGGGGAGGACCGCTGTGAGCACTACCCGCAGGGCAGCTGCAGACTGCTTTCTGTAGAAGTCCTCCCTCTCCTCTGTCCCCGGAGACAGCCGTTGGCCTCGGGGTTCCCTGTACGTTTATGTAGGCCCATCAAAAAGCCACTGGCTACGCGAATGTTATTGTTTTCATGCTTTTTCCATTAGACTGTAAATACTTTGAAGACAGTAAGTCTGCTGATACATTATCTTTGGCACTTACAATAACAATTGGACAGTTAGCAAATATTCATTGAATGAATAAAACACCCCACACTTATGCTACCACTACCTGTGTACACACATGCGTACATACATACATAGGTATACTGGTGTGTGTACTCTGCCGTGTATATATGTTTATATATTATGTATCATGGTGGAGACACAGTATGTATTTTAGACACCTGTAATTTGTGGTGGGTGGTGAGTGCATCACTGTATTGCACTGTGAATGGAGAATGGTGTAAACTCTACTCAGCTCCGCTGATCCAGGGCAGTCCACGGGCGGTGCTCTTCTGAACGCTGCAAATCCCTCATATGACTTTCTTAAAAAGTTGCTTGTGCATCGCTTAAGCTTTCTGATTGCTTGGATTAAGGACTAATGATC
Source organism: Thryonomys swinderianus (assembly GCA_004025085.1). Lineage (NCBI taxonomy): Eukaryota > Metazoa > Chordata > Mammalia > Rodentia > Thryonomyidae > Thryonomys > Thryonomys swinderianus. The sequence continues at coordinate 45,647 of PVIC010000738.1, read as the reverse complement.
GCTTCCCCTAAGGTAAAACTGATACTGAGAAAGAAAAATTCTCCACTCAAAAGCTACTTGGAGTGTCTTAAGTTACTCTTTCACGTCTACAGAGCGGCTTGGGGGCTGAGGAAGGAGCACCTCGTGTCTTTCCTTCTGCTCAGGACTCCACCCCAGCCCCTCAGGAAGAGGAATGAGAGGAGAGCTTTTCATCTCAAGAAGCAAAACAGATAAGACGAGCTCCACTGCGCACCGCACCCCAGCTTTTGCCTCAGTCCTTAGCTGCCCTTGGTGAGGCAGGACGTGCGCCTGCAGCGCCTCGGGACGAGGCCGGCCCGCACTGCGGCGTCAGCAGGACCCGGGCCTGCTGGGCTTGGGGGAGGCATGTTCCCAGGGGCCGTGGGTCTGGGGGCCACAGTGCCGAGAGCGAAGCCGAAGGGAGTGACCTCAGGGTGCCCAGTGTGAGCCGCAAGACGCTTGGTTAGGAAAGTTTTGCAGAAATATTTGCTTGAGATTAATTAGAGAAATAAGCAGCTCTATTCTAAATATTTTTTCAAAGACTTCTCTGTGATCTACTACACACAGAGAGACACACACACACACTCACACACTCACACTCACACACTTCCAGGTGCAGGGAACAAGTGTACCCGCGTGAGACAAAGAGCTGCAGTAATAATCCAGCTTTGATCAGAGCTCCTTGTTATGGTGTTCCCTCAAAAATGATTTCTAATCAATGAGCGCTTCCACAGCGTGCCATGGAGTAATTACCTTACACGTGTTTCACTCTGAGCTGTGATTAGAAACAAGATGTGAGATCAGAGGGGCATAGAATGAGTAGAAGAAGGAAAAATCGCAAAGAGCAGCTGCAGCGCGCGGGCGTGGGCTGTGCAGGCGGCACAGACGCTTGCTGGGTTGTGGGGCCGGAAACCGTTCAGTCCGAGGTGACCTCTGCTCTGCACTGCGGTCATCGTCCCAGGGCGAGCGTCGGGGTCAAGATGTCTCACGTGCTTCGCGTTCCTCAGAGATGGCCGAGAACTGGGACACAGAGGTACCGCGGTGCGGAAGTGGACTGGGGAGCTACACTTTGTGGCCAGCAGTGGCCGCTCCCAGGTTTCAAGTGTCAGCTCCCTGGTGAAATCTGCCAGCCGAGCACGCGCTGGCTGAGGGCTCCATTAGCCTGGGGCGGACACCAGCCTCCTGGAAAAGGGAGTCCAGAGTTGGAGGGATTTTACCAGAGGTGGAGACCTCGAGGACAGGCCAGGTCGAGTGCGTGGCCTCCATAGAAGAGAGCAGTGTTTGGGAGTTTGCTGCACTCAGGAAAATGTCACCAGACTTGCAAGTACTGCGTGATGTGTTAACAAAGACCTGCTCGTGGAGAAGCAGAAGCCTTCGTGTGGTGATCCTGCTGCTAGGCCAACCAGGCAGGACGGTCACTTTCATCTGTCATCACACGGAGCGCCTCTCCACAGTGCCATCGCCATAGCATGCATGGCACAGCCCCCCACTGTGAATATGCCCCCTCCCTCCCTTGAGGGCTACTAGTCACTCAGACAGTCTTGTTTTAACTGTTTTCGGTGCCAGTGATGAAGCCCAAGGCCTCCTGCAAGCTGTGCAAGTGCTCTTCCACTGGGCCGCGCCACCAGCCCTAGTGACCCTCGTCTGCAGAGAGCTGCAGGCCAGCCGGCCGGCCGTCCCCTGGTCCTGACGTTCGCTCAGCACCTCTAGCGGCCGATCCCAGACGCCTCTTCCCAGGTGATGCCTCCTCCCACGACTGCCCCGGGCCAGGCTGGGGGGCTCCGGCTTCATCTGCCTGTTCTAAATTCAGCATCGCCGGCTGCTTGCTTGTCTCCAAGTGTTTTTACGGCTTCTTTCTTTCTTCCTAGTCCCAGTAGGTAGGATACAGATTTTAAAATCTTTATTCTCCACAGAAGAATTGAGAGGAGCTAGAATGAGCGGTATTTTATGGCAGCAGCCATGCCTGCGGGAGGGGACAGCCGCACCCTCAGCGGCACCAAGGAGTGGTCTCGGTGTAGTCTAGAAGATAGACTAAACGCACTCCCGCAGGAGACTCAGCTCTGGTGATGCTGAAGGTGATATTTAGGCATGAAATTGTACCCTTGTGTTCGTCTTCCCGTCACAAGCCCCAGAAGCCGCCGGGGTGAGACCGTCCTCCCAGCCTTCAAGGGTGCGGAAACCCTTCTCGGACTGTCCAGCGGGACACATGGGCCGCCTCGAGCAGCGGACGACGGGTGCTGTGCCTGGGGCGGAGTTGGGCCCGCACGGACGCTAACTCAGGACAGCGGGATTGTGCCCGCGTGCCCAGGAGGAACTCGGCCGAGGCTTTGTGCCAGTGTGTTGCCGCTTCAGATCTGTTCAGCTACAGTCACAAACAGAGCAAATTGGGTTGGGTGGTTCATTTGAATATTACCTTGGAATCGAGTGTAAAGAGATGGACAAACCCTAAGGGGCGAGGGACGGTGGCCGCCTGTCCTCTCCTGCCGCACTCGGGCTGGCTTTCGCACACTCATCAGGAACGGAAGGTCGGAAGGTGAAGGCCGGGCGGCTGTGCCCTGCCACACGGCCCGTCCTGCTGCACGTTCCTCCCGCGTCCCGAGCGTGTGAGCCGCAGCAGCGAGACGGGCGTTTACAGAAGGCGCCGCCAGAGAGCGGGGCGTCTGTCCACGGAGCCCCTGCCTTTGTCTTGAGAAACGTGTTGCCTGGCGCAGTCATTTGGGTGCATTCCGGGGACCTGGTGCTTCCCCAGGCTGGCATGGGTGACGAATTAAATTAACTACACAGGCCTTGTATGTTTCCAGAAGCCATAGGATAAATAAACCTGGGGCTTTTCAACAAAAAACCCCTCTCTGCGCTATCGTTTTTAGTGCCGTGTGGTGACTGGCTGTCTCCCACCCTATTCAGAGAGCGAGGCATTTTCACAGGTTGGCAAGGTTTTCTCCCCTCCGTCTCATTAAAGTCAGGGGCAGGGACAGTGCCAGGGACTGCCCTGTTTTCAGGATCCAACCAGTGATTTTCAGTGTAAGTCTGACGGTTTGGCTGAGTAGGATGGTGAGTTTTCCAGTAAAATAAGGAGCTGGGCCTGATCGGACAGAGCGGGAGATACCGGCTGTCTCTCTCAGGGTTTCTTGGGATCCCTGTGTCCTTAACTGTGACTTCTCCCCTCCTGAGCCCTCTCCCCTGTCTCTGCTCCCCTGACACCCAGGCTGCACGACTGCAGCAAGAACTGGAGGGCCGTGCCCAGCTGCCGTGGCTGCGCTGCCACCCAGCCGGGTAGCTCTGGGCAGGTCTCTTCCGCCCTGAGCCTGCCCACCTGTCCCGCGGGGAGGCTGGGCCGCAGAGGCGCACGGTCCTCTGCCCCACGGCCTCTGCTCCGTCTGAGTGACCTCTTCTCTCAACAGCGCACGGCGGGCGCCCCGCAGAGACTCCCCAGAGACCCGCCGGACTGGGAAGCTGCTCCCCTCGCTTCCTTCGGCACCTCCCCGTTACTGGCATAACTGCAGCAGAGGACGGAGAGAGGCAGGAGGAGCCCTGTGTTCCCTCTGCTGGTTTTCAGCCAGGCCTAGTGTGAGCCTTGGGAACGGGAGTGAGAGCAGTGGCCGCTGGCGCTTGGGCTCCCTTTGACCACTGTGTTCTTCCCTTGGGGCCGGTCAGGGAGGACTGTTTCCTCTTAGCCGTGACTCAGTGGGAAGAGAATTCTGTCACCTTCATGTCAAGAGGTGAGACTCACTGTAGGCCTCTTCCTGCCTCCTGCCTCCCTCCCTCCCACCCTCCCTGACAGGGACCAGAGTCTCATTCGTCTCTGTTCCCGTAGCGCAGTGTTTGACACGTAGCAGAAACATCGAAACATACTTATTGAGTGCTTTGGTCCAAAAGCTAAGCCACGAAGATGAGAAGGAAGACATGGAACTAAAGCACGAATTCAGCGTTATCCACCACATTCTCGAAACACAATGGAAGCTAACGTTGTCAGCTGGAAAGTCCCGGTGATTGGTCACCTCTGACTTCTGTGTCTTCGTGAAGACATAGAAGTTATTTCACTCTCCCCATTCACTCATCTCTTCATTGAGAAAGCGAGAGAACCCTGTCCGTTATACTTCAAGTTGCACATCTTCAGGGCACAGGACAAGTGTGTGTGCAGACTGAAGCACCTGCTTCCGGGAGATCAGGTAGGAAGGACGAGGGTGAGACACAGGCGAAACGCTAACATGGGCCTGACGTCTTCTGCAGTAATCAGTGGAGTACACTAAGCACCCTGTGGCCCAGACAGATTTCCACGCCGCCCCCACCCTAGTTTTCTTAGTAAAAACGCAAGGTGCCAAACGACTGTGTTTGAACCACAGCTGTACACTCAGCTGCTGTTATTTTAATCTCTGTGTGCCTTAACTTCCCGATTTGCAAAATAGTGACAGTAATATTGTCTGTGGTATTCAGATGGTTGTGTGAATTAAATGAATCGATATGTATAAAGTACCGGGTACACCACCTTCAGGGCTCAAGATGGCCCCGTTTCTCACTGCAAACAGATGAAAACACCGCCAGAGGTGTTCCCTTTGAGAACGACATGCATTCTCGTCAGGAACAAACCCCTAAGTCCAGTGCTGACCCAGAGTGCCCTGGACAGCCTCCTCTGCCCACTTCAGACCCCAGAGATGGGGTGGGCATCCGAGGCAGAACCCACAGTCCCAGTTCCCTTTCACCGGCAAGACTCCCTGCTCAGATCTCTGTTTTCCAGGCCCCAGGTCACTGGCTGTCAGGCGCAAAGTCCTCCCTTGCCAAGCCGGAGTGTGGCATGTCCGGTTCTCTGCATCTTTCCTGTGGCTCCTGATGCATCCAAGGGTGAGGGGTTTGGACCAGCGTGGCCGGGGGGTGCCCTGCTGTGGGTCCTGCTTTATGAGTCCCACAGCCCCTCCACCCCCTTTCTGGCACCTTCTTCATTTTGACCTCTCTTTTCTCTCTGTCCTCTATCCTTCAAAGATTCAAATCTAAAGGCTAGATTCGTTTTCCTTTTCTTTAATGAATGTTCTGTATTTGAAGTACTGTATCGTTCAAGTCAAATTTTAAAATTTTCTTTATACAAATAGTTTAGTTATATAAAGGTACTTTTTTTTTTTTTTTTTTTTTTTTTTTTTTTTTTTTTTTTTTTTTTTTTTTTTTTTTTTTTCTTTTTGAGACAGGGTCTCGCTTTTGTAGTTCAGGCTGGCCCTGAGCTCACTATGGTGCCCAGGCAAGCTGCCGCGAACTCAGCAATCCTCTGTCTCTGCCTCCCAAGTGCTGGGATTACAGGCATGAGCCACCACGTCCGGCATTTATAAAGGTACTTTTAAGTGTGTTTAGTGCCCACCCTTCTTCACCGTGCACCCTGTGGAGATGGGCATTTTGTCCCTGTTAGCTGTGTGCAGCTCCTAGAGTGAAGACCATACCTGGCACTTAGCAGTCGCTTAGTAAATATTTGTTGAATGAACAACTGGTATATAAACAGCATTGTCCCATATATTTATAGTGTCTTTGGGTAAATACTTAAGACTAGAATGTAGGAATCCCTCAGTATTCTCTTTTGACAAACTTATTGCCAAAATTTTTTTAATTGAATTCTTTATTGGTACAACTTATATACATCTCACAATCACACATAACATTGGGGAATTTGTACCAATATATGACACAAGTCAATTCTTATTTTTACCCATATCCCCACCCACCCACACCTCCCCACCCCCTATATGCATGCTCTTTTATTTTCTTTCAGAATCCTATTTATTCCTTTCCCTCATTACATCCCCCCAACAAACTTCCTATGGAAATTTCTCATTCTACAAAAACTGTCATACTTTCTAGAGCTCATTTGCATTTAGAGGTGCTCATATCAAAGAGAAGATCCAGTATTTGCCTGTGATCTATTTATTTCACTCATTAGTGTGTCCTCCAGCTGTATCCATTTGCACATAAATGAATCAATCTTGTCATTCTTTATGGCAGAATAATACTCCATTTTATTTAAAAAAAAAACACATCTTCTTTATCCAGTCTCCAGTTGTTGGGCATTTGGGTTGTTTCCAAGATTGAGCTATCACAAACTGAGCTGCTATGAACAAGGGTGTACATCTGTCTTTCCAATGTGATTTTTAAAATTCTTTTGGGTATATTCCTAGCAGGGGGATAGCAGGGTCAAATGGGACCCCTAGTCCTGGTTTTCTGAGAAATCTTCGCACTGATCTCCATAGTGGTTGCACAAGTCTACAATCCCACCAGCAGTGGAAAAGGGTTCCTTTCTCCCCACAGCCTTGCCAGCATTTATTGTTGGTTGATTTTGTAATAGCAGCCATTCTTTGTGGAGTGAGATGAAATCTCAGTGTTGTTTTCATTTGCATCTCTCGAATGACCAGAGATGTTGAACATTTCTTCATGTTTCTTAGCCGCTTTGACTTCTGCCTCTGAGAAGTGTCTGTTCATTTTAGATGCCCTTTTTTTTTTTTGAGACAGGGTCTCGCTTTGTAGTTCAGGCTGGCCCTCAGCTCACTATGTAGCCTAGGCAAGCCTCGAACTCAGCAATCCTCTTGTCTCTGCCTCCCGAGTGCTGGGATGACAGGTGTGAGCCACCACGCCTGGCTAGATGCCCATTTTTGAATTGGGTCTTTAAACTTGGGGAGGTTGATCTGTTTAAGTTCTTTATATATTATAGATAATAGCCCTTTGTCTGATAAAAAGTTTTTTAAATCACTGATGTGCATCAGAGGGTTAATTTTTATAACTTGTAACAGTGCTCAATAGACATCCTTGAGTTGACAAGTCCTGCAGTTACGGCTGGTGCAAGAAGGTATATCGTTAGCATCTGTTTGTTCTTTGCATCTCCTTCATCCGTGCTGTACATATATTTCAAGGAACATTTCTTTGGGTGCTGTGTTTTTTTCTATTTATGTCTTCACCATGAAAATATAAATAGATCGTTTGTCTCTGGTATCCTGAGAGTGGCTTGCATCATTTCACTCTTTTAAAGTTTTACATAACCAAGTTTTACATAGACACGGTTTAGAAGCTGAGTGGTTGGGAGCAGCCTGGTCACTCTGAGGCTGCCCTTCCCGTGCCAACCGGAGCCGTGAGTGCTGGCCAGGGCTCCAGTCCCAGTCGTGCCGAACAGGATTCCTGCGCTGCTTGCCCTGCTTGACACCGGACCAGGTGTTATGCTTAATGCCAGACATACAACGTCTGGATCCCAGCTCCCTGAGCAAACACCATAGCTATTATTATCTTACAGGCGAGAAAACCAAGGCCTAGAGGACATGGCTGACTTCCCAGGTCCACACTGTGGTGCATGACAGAGCGGGCCTTCGCGCCCCAGGCCTCTGGGGCGCAGCCTGCAGTTCTGTCCAGGGGGCTCGAGAGGATAGATCTGCCTTGACGGGGACCCACAGGATGAGGTGGGCAGGCACTGTCTGGGTTACTCATGAAATCAGAGTCATGTCTACGGGTGAGTGAAGCCTAAATGTATCCTTTCCGTTGTCTTTTTGGTTAAAAAAAAAAAAAAAAAAGGACCCCAAACTTCTAAGAAGGGGCTTCTTAGATCCCTCATGAGTATTCTGATCACTGGGAATGGTTACAGTGGACAGTCATATTGTCAGACAAGTAAGAGAAAGAGCCCACTACTGAGCCCCTTCCTTTCCCTGTTAAGAACCCTTCCAAACCTGGGTCGGGGGTGCAGGAAAAGTCCTGGGATACCGGGACCCAGTGCAGAGCGGGGTGAGGCAGCAGCGGCTATCAGAGTCACAGCATCTGCGTCTGAAGTCTGAGGGCGCTTACTCGCCACAGCCCTCTCAGTAGCTCGCACCAGAAGATGGCCCGAGTCCCTCCGAGAGGAGCTGTGCTCCACGGAAAGGGTGGAACCTCCAGTCAGCTTCTCACGGTCCCCTTTACCCTGGTTTCCTTAAAACGGGAGGTAAAGTTAACAGACTATTGATTGAAGATGGCGGGTTGAACACAAACATTAACCTCAGTTGACTTCACGACGCCATTACAGCTGCAGGGAAATTTTCATGCATGAGTGAAAGACTCAGTGAATGTGAGGGGGGACATCAGCACTATCACTGTGGGAGCTGAAATGACGGAGAAGTGGCAGCTACCTCGAGCGAACCTTAAACACTCAAGTCCAGGTTGTTGATGGAGAACAGCCAGGAGTAGCTCGACTTTAACAGGCAGACCCCACACCCCACAAGGACCGCAGAGTGGGTCGTACCAGCCTTCTCCGAAAGTTGGAATGAAGATAGGTCTAACAAAGGAGTATCGGTTTAAACTTCATTTGAGAAGCAGAAGCTCAGAAGCTCTCCCCAAATCTGGGTAGGAAAGGGCCGCTTAGCCCAATAAGCAATACACCTGCGTCGTCCTGCAAGTCTGGAGATTTGCTGTGGAGGGGACAGAGCAGGCAGGAGAAGACAAAGGCGTCTCGGAGCAGCAGCCGCAGCCACCGGAGGGAGCCGCGCACCATGCCAGCTACCCTCGGGGGGTGCAGCGAGCTGCACGCGGAGCAGCAGCCCCCTAGTGTCCCAGCGCACGCGGTAAGGACTAGACCCTCCCGCGGCCCAGTTAGGAAGATAATCATTCACCTCCTTTGCAGGTGAAGGGATCGGTGCACTTGGTGCTTAGTAATGTTGGCAAAAGTATGTAAAGTGGCAAAACTGAGAGTTGAACCCAGGCAGTTTGTACCCAGAACCCCTGAGGTGTCCTTCACTGCCTCACAAGAGAAGCAAAGCAGGTGACAGATCGGCACAGTGGTGACAGTCTCGACGGCAAGAGGCCATGCAGGGCAGCAGAAGCGCTCCTGTGTGCTGCGGGCCCAGCAGCACCTGGACAGGTGCCGGTAGCCACCTGACTAGACTCCACCATCCCTGCACCGGAAAGCAGGACTGGGCGGGGTGGGGCGGGGCTGGGAGGGGCGGGGCCGAAACAGTCCAGCCAATGGCAGTCTGCCTCGAGGACGTCTGGGACAGGATGCTCGGCCTGGTGAGGTCACAGCCCTGGGTTCTGCAATGAAGCCGCTGCTGACAGGTTTCTCAGAGCTGCTCCGTCACACCTCGCTCACTGTCGTGCCTCAAGTGAAAACACGAACCAAGAAATTGCAGTAAAAATATCTTACGTAAAGATACAACCATACCTCCTGTAGAATCGCCGAGGAGAGCTGGAAACAGATTGCCTCCAAAGAGCCCAGGGTGGCAAAAGAGGGGGTGAGGCCTGCCGTCTTTCAGAGTAAGTCCTTAGGCTTATTTTACCCTTCAAATATGTACAAATACAGCCTTGATACAAACAAAAACCGTGAATAAATACCTCGCAGTACCATTATAAAATAAACCTCTTTTATCTTCTCGAGAACTCAGTGAATGTTAGTTTTCCTCTTTACCCCCTCTTTCAAGGACAAGTTCGGATCCTCTGCAGACATTAAACCCCGGTGTCCGCGGGGCCGCCCGAGCCCTTCCTCAGCTCCCTCACTGGTCAGCAGCGAGGGTCCGGGGCGGAAAGCAGGGAGCCCGCTTGGCAGAGAGCCGGGACCCGGGCGTGCGCGCCTGGGGGCCTCACTGGGCGTGTAGATGCGGCGCGGCGAGGTGCGGGCCGGAAACACCTCTGGGTGTCGGGGCGGGGCAGCCACGGCGTCTACCTCGTCCTGAGGAGCCCGCGCCCGTGGTGAGGGCAGAGCTGCGCCACGCTGGAAGGAAGGGTGCGCAGGGCCCTGGGAGTGTCCGCCTGGTGCCTCAGACGGGAGGCCAGTGTCTCCGACGGCAGGTTGTGGGGTTTGTGTATGCAGCGGGGAGGGAAGGGGGAGAGCTGGTGTGCATATTTATAAGACATGCCATATGCCACTCGTTTAATGCAATATGCTGCTTTATTTTTATCTCTTTTTGCTTCAAAGACAGGGGAAACCTATTAGTAAATCTAGTCATATATTATGTGTATTCATCTGCACACATATATTTACATAAGTGTCTATGTATTAATAAATTGATTTTAAAATGCTTTTCATTTCTGGCAGAATTGAAGCATACCTTAGTAGTTTACATGATGAGGTCTCTTTCCAAAATGCTCAGAACCAGCAATGTTTTGGATGTTTGGATTTTGGAATATTTGCATATTTAGAGGGGGGGAAGAGAGAGAGAAGGGAGGAGGAAGGGAGGGAGAAAGAAAGAGACAGACCTGAGTCTAAACACAAACGTTTTTCTTGTCTTTTTCCTTTTTTTTTTTTTTTTTTGAGACAGGGTCTTGCTTTGTAGTTCAGGCTGGCCCTGAGCTCACTATGTAGCCCAGGCAAGCCTCGAACTCAGCAATCCTCCTGCCTCTGCCTCCTGAGTGCTGGGATGACAGGCGTGAGCCACCAAGCCTGGCATTTGTGGTATGTGGTACTGATTGCTGGTGGGCGTGAGTAAACACAAACTTTTTTCTGTCATTTATACTTTATACACAAAGCCTGAAAGTAATTTTATCTATTCTTAAAATTTGTGTTTTGACTGTAATTCATGACATGCTGTCATATGTGAAATTTTCCACTCGTGCCATCATGTTTGTTGAAAGGGTTGGATTTTGGAGTATTTTAGATTTTTGAATTAAGGATGTTCAGCTTGTACTTCTTCCTACTGTGGTACTTGTGAGTTTGGGTTTCAAGAACGCACGATGCACTGTCGTCTCCGTCATCGTGCAGATCATCTCCGTTCTGCAGACCCTGCCGTCCTCTCAGGGTTGGAGAACAGGCCCTGCACACCTGGTGTTTACTGAACACCTGGACATGGGAGGCTTCGGGCCGACTTTGCTGGGCACAGTGCACACGTGGCCCTTCACCATTTATTTTGGGGTGGAGAAGCATAAGAACGCGGTGACAGCAGTGAAGCCCTGACACCAGCAGGCTCCCCTGGGGCCTCTCACTCCAGGCTCACCAGGAGAGGAGCTGCCTGACATCCCAAGGACGTGTGCCGCACCCCAGCCTCCTGCCATTCGTTCTTTCGCTCACCGCGACTGAGTGCCGAGGACGTGCCGCAGTCCCCGTGCCACTGGGGCTGCAGCAGGGGGCTACAGGGGAGGAGAAGGGCATGGCGGACGCCACCCCTGCCGCGACTACCTGGATTTCTGTGACCCTCAGGCTTTTCCGGTGTGAGGCGCGAGCAACAGTAACCTCAGCACGGCTGGGCGTTTCTGGGCCGTCTTCGGGGGTGGCCCGTGGGCAGCAGGGGTCCCGCCTCAGCGGGCCGGGGCATCTGTGCCTGGCCGCCCCGCACCCACCCCACACGCTCCCTCTCAGATGACCCGTCCCGAGTCTCTCCGTGACAGTGTTGACTAGTAATACTTTTAGAGAGATAAGATGAGAATTCTAAAATGTTTTCCTGGAAATGATGTTAAGAGATATTTATCCTGGAAAGAAAGATGTTATCAGGCTGATACAGCCTTCACAAATAATGGCTCTGACTTTATTATCGCCCGGAATGTTATAGTATTTCCTGCTCCTTAGCCTTGACAGCGTTTGGTAGGAGTAGCAAAAGCCAGAAAGCTTTTAACCCATTTATGCCGAAAATCACAGTTTTCCTAGTTTTTTCATGAAATCCATATATGTTGCTTAAAAAAGTTCAAGGAACAAGAATCTGAAGAGAAAAAACTTCATTCTGTTTCATTGTTACAGGAGCTCCCAGAAATAGAATACCAGGGATAAAAGGATCAAGATATAAATACCTGAAGGCATGTGAGGATGGGATTCCAGGTAGTGCTATAAAGGGAGCAGAAGGCATTTACCTCCCCCTGTGCCAGGGACCAGGCTGTGGCTCTGTGTCAGCACCTGTCCTTTCCAGAAGGGCCATTCTCTTAATTATATGCTTTGCTCTTGCTATGTCTTCATAGCCAAATTTTGTTTTCCTTAGGCCCAGTGGAGTCGTGTTCCCAGAGCATGAACCGAGAAAGCTTTCTTTCTTAATATTTGAGTGATAATCCTTTACATCTTGACCCATTTATTTGCCCATTTTTAGTGACCAGAATCCCACCTCTGCCTGGAGTGGGTAGGTGTATCAGTTTCCTACAGGTGCTGTAACACATGACCTCCAGTGCACTTGCTCCAGAGAGCACACCTTGGCTGTCCACAGCTGCAGGGTTAGAGTAGTGTCTCTCTCACCGTGTAGTCAGTGTGTCTGGAGGGCCACCTTGTTGGGAGACTGGCAGGAGAATCCATGTCCTAACCTTCACCGGGGACCCAGAAATTATCCAGCCATCTCGGTGCATGGCCCTTCTTCATGTCACACCCACATCATCTCTTGTCACTCTGATCCTCCTGCGTCCCTTTTATAAGGACACTTGTTAGAGTGTCTTGGCCACTCACAGATAATCCACATCTCCCCATCTTAAGATATTTTGGCTGGAGATGTAGCTCAGTGGTTCTGGCAGTTGTCTTGCAAGTGCCAGGTCCTGAGTTCAATCCCTGGTAACCACACACCACAATGCCAGGTGTGGTGACTCATGTCCACCATCAATTAGTACCACACACCGCAGTGCCAGGTGTGGTAGCTCACGCCTGTAATCCCAGCACTCAGGAGGCAGAGGCAGGAGGATTGCTGTGAGTCTGAGGTAAGCATAGGCTACATAGTGAGCTCAGGGCCAGTCTGAACTACAAAGTGAGACCCTGTCTCAAAAAAAAAATAATATTTAACTGGACACAGTTATTCCCTCTTTTCAGGTAGGGGATGTATTCATGGGTTGTAGGGATTCATTTATAGATGTCTTCTAGGAGACAGTTCTTTGCCTACCATTGGAGTTGACTGACTATTTAAAAGCAGCTGCTTGTTTCTTTTATTTTTCTCTGTCTCTAGGTATTTATGAACCATTTTTAAAATGTTTAACCTATATTTCATAAGGTAAGAAATTTTAGAACATTTCTACTCGATCTCTGAAATAGTTGAGAAATGACCAAGTTGTCTTTGCCATGGTGGTAGTTTATCCCTGAACACTGAACTTGAGTTCCATAGTGATTGGATTCAATCTTAGGGAAGCATTAACAACACTGTGGAAAAACCAAACTCTCTGTTTTTCTAAGAAATTCTCCTTTGATCTCTGAGTCAAATGAAAGATGAAGAAGTCTAGTCCTTTGTTGTTAGAATCGTTGTGGATCCTCACCTTCCACGTACTCCACAATGGCATTGCTGCCTTCCTGTGAGCACCTTGGCCCTCTGCCGCACAGTCCTCTCTGCATTCCCTGTGGCTGCACACGATCACAGTCCGTACTTCTTAGAGGCAGCTGTACATCAGAGGAAGTGAGCTGGATGAGCAGGTGCTGGAGCCTTCGTACACTTTTTCTTACATGTTCACGCTTGGCCACTTCCCAGAGCAGTGGCATTTTCAGACAAACCCTAGACCAGAAGCATGTTCTGCCTTAACCATGTCCTCTCATTCAGCTCTTTGAGTGCTCATGTGGCAGTTTCCAGTTAAAATGAGAAGCCTGTGAGTGAATGGGCAGCCAAATTCTGTGTATCTTGGTCATCCAGTGAGTGTCACATGATTATTTTTTGACAACTACTTTAATATTACATAGATATTACCATTAATATTTCAGGTACTAAATATTATATATTTTATATGTGCTTCTATAATACACCTATATGTATATATTACATATGAATATACATATAACAGTATCTGTGCATATGCATATGAACTATGTAATAGCATGTAAAATTATAGTGAATAACATGTCAAAATCTGAAGTTTTCTTTTCAAATGTAATCCCTTTGTCCGGTAGGGTGCTAAGTTTTTAAAAATAGGAAGTACCATTTATTCTTGCTTGGCCATAAGCTGCCTCAGCTCAGAAGACTGCTTCCTATGCCCCTTATGGTGGAAACCTTCGCTCAGTGAGGGCCTAAGAGCTGAAATCCATCTGGATGGACACAGGTTAAGGATCACTTAGAACAAAAGCATCTCTCTTCCACTTTGTTACGCTGATCAGATTGCCTGGTCTGACTTAGAACAGGAAATGCATGGAAAATTGGATGCGGAGACCACTTACAGAATTACCCTCTTGTTCCAAGACCATGAACTGCTACTTAACCCAAGACTCAGAGGTTTCCACCACTGGGGTGCAGAAAGATGAGACTCTGAAGCTGGTCCTGGTGGCCTGTTGTTCTGGGGTCCTCTATCCTGGCAAGGGAGCTGTGGCTTGAGGGCCCAGCCTGTCAGGGCTCTGTGGCCGTTACTTGCATTGACCTGTGTGAATCCTGGATCACAGCACTGCTCTTTAAAGCAGAGTACTGAAAGAAACCCTGGTGCTGAGTTGTGTAACTCTTAGTTTTCAATCAGAGTTTCTGCCCTCGTTCAGTACTTTGTGAAGGTGCAGTATCCTATCGAGTCATGGTAGAGTATGTGGTTCAGAGAGGTTGCTGAGGCTCCAGCCTTGCTTCTACCAATTCCTGCATGGTGCTGTAGACAAGTCACTTAACTTCAACTTCTATCTCTGTGAAATGAGGTATGCTAATAAAAAAAAAATTCTCCCTCATCCTTGTTGTAAGAAAAATAAATAAGATACACCAAGAGCCTGTAGAATGCTGCCTGGCACCAAGTAAAATATGTCAGTGGTCGTTCCTGTCACTGTGTTGCTGTTGCTGTGATGTTATTATTACTATTTGGTAAGACTGCAGGCATGAACACACCTTCCAGGATTTTTCATCCCCAGTGCTTAAACCGACCTCCCTCCAAAAAACTCAAATTCATAGGTGACCATTGAGCCCTTCCCGCGTGTCCTGCATTCAGCCAGCTGTGGATGTTGCTGGAGTCCACCCCCATGTGCACC
>PVIC010000738.1:0-30759 GCA_004025085.1 Thryonomys swinderianus | reverse complement strand
TCACATTTTCTCTGCACAAGGACAGACTGAAGAAAGCCCCGCTCTCACTTGAGGAACTCACAGCTTAGCAAAATGGCAGTCAGATAAGCAAGTAAATTCCTGCTGCCAGCCCATTGCTCACGCCCCTCAACTGGACGGGTGGGCATAGAAGTATCTGGTAGATACTGACTCGGCTCGGCTGTCTACACAACTTCTGGTGTGGGTGTTCATCGTTCCTTTCATCGTACCTTTGTTTCTGTTGTTGAGTCATCCATGAAGAGCACGTGTGAGTGCCTGAGCGGGGTGGGACCTGAGAGTCACTTCAATGCCACATACTAGAAGGGCACATTGTGGTCCTTACCTTGAAGTCACCTGAAGTGCAGTGGAAGGAAACAGGCACAGGGAGACCGAGGTCCAAAGTGTGGTAAAGGATCCATGGCGTAAAAATGACCAGGGACCTGGAAGGCTCCGTCTCACTCCTGCAGAAGCCCCTGGGTTGTCACCTGCGGGTTCACGGAGCGAGCCGTGAGATGCACCACCTCTGGCGTTTCCGTTTAAAGCTGCCCGGAAAGCTTGCTCCGCTGCCAGCCTTGCCTCCTCTGCTGCATTCTCCCCTGGGGGCTGGACCATGTGTCTTGCGTGCGTCCCCTGTGGGCGTGTCCTGCTGCTGGCCCTAGTTTTGTCTCGGGCCCGCGCGGAGCAGACGTGTGCCCTCCCTGGCCTAAGCCGAGTTGGTTTCTCCCTTCGTCTGTTCCTTCTCCCCTTGGTCAGTTACTCAGCTGAGTGAGCACTGAGTGCTGGGCGCTGCAGACGGGAAGGCAAAGATAGGCGCGGCCGACCTTCCCCAAGAGCCTTCAGTCTCTGCCAGCGGGAGAAACTAAGCTTAATGAAATAACATGGGAAAATGTGAAAGGACAGCTGGGAAAAGCGTGGCTACCACTGTACTTTCGAAACAGAGAGGCGTAGACTCGAGGCTGAGAGAGGCTCTGGTGAGAGAAACATTGAGCGCTGAGCAGCAGCCAACGCCCGGCTCCCCGCGGGAAGAAGCTGGCGTGTCAGAAGCCCAGAAAGAAGGCCAGGGAGGCGAGAAGGGGAAGAGGGCGGGCGGACCGAGCATGTGCGTATGGCCGGGCAGCCTGGGCCTTGTCGTCCAGGTAAGGGGCTCTCACAGCAAACTTCAGCATGTGCGGAAGTGGGTAGGAGGATTCGGAAGAGCACAGAGGCGGAGAGGCAGGAGAGGTGGGCAGGGCACTGTGGGGTGCCAGTGTTCGCGGGAAGGGGCACCTCGCGGCCCGGAGCTGGAGGAGGGCGCGAGGCTGAGCCGCTGGGTGCTAAGGCTGCAGGTTTCCCACGCGGTCACTCCCGCTGTCCCCGTGAGGAGCGAAGCTGTCCCACATGTAGAGCGTGACCCCAGGGAGGTGCCCCGCGAGGGCGTGTCCTGCACTGTTTGGCCTCTTCCTTCGCTTAGAAAGCATTGGCTGTTCACCTGTCCACAAGTCAGCTCCTTCCATTGGAAAAGATGATGTTTTTATGGAATGAAAAAAGTAGAGGAAAAATACTTTTATTGTTCTGCTTGTGTTATTTTCCTCAGCTTGTGGTGTTCACGTGGAGTTGTTGGCCACTGTAGTTTTCTTGGCTTCGTACCACGAGTTGTCTACCTGACATATTCTTACATTTGCAAAGTTTTTAATGTTGTTGTTTTCAATCATCTTTTCATCACTGCCAGCTCTTTTATTGCACACCATACCTTTTGTTACATTCTCCCCATCCTTATGATGCATTGCAACAATATGATTTTTGCTGTTCTATATGTATATTATGGCTTCAGCTTTGCAGGGACTTCCCCATGAGTAGCAGAATGCTGTTCATGAAACCTGACAATCATACTCCTAGTGCCCCTGTGCTGTCTGCTCAGCCAGTCAGACAGCAGCACGGACAGAGTCACGTGCACGGACTGCTTCCAGAGCTCCATGCTGCTCTTGTGTTTGGGCAGCCCTGGAGGAGGAATCGCCTACCCCGGTCCCTCGCGTGGCTGCCTCAACCCTTCGGAATAAAGCTGGAATGGCTGTCTTGGGGTACGTGCAAGCGGGGTGCACGTGACTAGAGAGCCTCCTGACCCCTAAGGAGGTCACTCTGAAGGTCCCAGGAGACGCTAGAGTATGAACTGGCACGGGTCATGGTCGGCCGGGTAGAGCCTCAGGTTGCACCTCCTGGATTGGGATGTGGGGCTGTCGCCAACCGCCCCTTTGTAACCTGAAGCAGTTGCTGATTTATTTGGATCACAGTTTATTTCTTTATAAAATAGACACAGTATTCTTCATCTCCTGTGTTGATTATAAGGACTAAATGAGTGGGCTCACATCAGACTCTCAGAACAACGCCTGTTGCGTAATAAACACCTCTTGCTTCCTGTCAGACCGGCACAGATCTGTGTCAGTGCCCTGGAAGTCTGTCACCTCCCGCTGCCTGCACTTGTTGGCTGCTTCATTTAGGAAACTCTTCATTTTAATCACATACAACTCAAAAAGTAAATTGCTTCTAGTTGTTCACAATGTCTAGATGACTGTGGCCCACAATACTAAGAACTCATAGTATGTGACTGTGTACATGCCACACGGTAATAACCAGTACCCGTCCCCTCTGGGTTGAAAACCCACATCCCTGGACACGGACTAGCACTTTGATCTAGGAAGGCTCGTTAGTCCTGTTGGCACTCATGAAGCACTGCAGTTTTCAGCTGACTTAAACCCCTAGCCATGAGACCAGGTGGTGAAGTCCTTTTGGATGGGCTCACTGGCTGTCAGGGCCCAGCACTGGTCACAGCCTATAGCTGGACACGGTCCTTGGCCCTGGACAGGCCTTGGCTCGGGGCCCCGCAGACACCCTCCTTCAGTGCCAGCCGTCACTAATGACTCTGGGAGTGTTTTCCCAGGAGATCAGAAGCAGCCCCTAAAGGGAAAGCGGAGCGCTCTGAAGAGCTTGAAAGAGCGGAGAAGAGGGATGTGAGGAAACCTAAGCAAAGACCCGAGTTGGTGTGGAGGAGGGGTGGTCGCCTTGCTCCCAGCCCAGCCTCTTAGCTTCTTCCCAAGGCCAGAGCGACGGGGTCCTGGCAAAGGGGCGATGAAGATGTCTTTGGGACGAGGTCAAGAGAGCCAGAGGCAGACTCGGACCTGAGCTGGACCAGGTCCCGCCCAGCGAACCTCCAGGCCCGAGTTCTCCCGCCCGCTCTGCACCCAGGCCCTGTGTTCTGTGCAGCTGGAGGGCAGTCTTAGCGCTGCCCCAACACGGTGGCCGTGTGCACGGCTCTCCTGCGAGGGCTTCGCCAACACCCTGCGGCTGGGTGCCCTCAGCCCCCTCCGTGCCCCCGTCTCCCCTCGGTGGCCCCCGCAGAGCTCCACTGCCTCAGTTCATCTGTGGAAGCATAATCTGTGGAGCAAATTAAGTGGCAACTTTGGAATTGTAAAGAAACAGAACTTTTTCATTTTAGGAACAGAAAATGTAATGCTTCCTGTATCAGTTCACTCCAAATTCCCTAAAATGCTTTCACCTCTATGCTAACTTTGTGCTGAAGACAGGGGCTCCCCTGTGCCGGGATGTCAGGGACAGTCGAGTGGCTGAGCGTCAGGTGGCCCCTCACCGTAGGCCCACTGAGAACATGTCCGCAGGGTCCCTCAGGGTCCCCACACTGACGTCCTTGGAACATCCAGACCCCAACGTGGACTCGCCTGGGTTTGCTCCGTCAATAGTCAATGAATACTTGGCTCATGAGGACCAGCGTCTCAAAAGCACGGAGTAGGTTACAAGTCTGTGACTCTCAGCCCTTTGGATAAGAGGACGGTCGGTTTCCGTTTGGATGGAGGTTCGTCTGAGAAGCACACGAGACGTGGGCTGGGACCGTCCTCACAGGCGTCACGGTGCCGCGAGCTCCAGCCCGAGCCTGCCTCAGCCAGGCCTCAGCGTGCAATGGAGCTTGTGGCCGCGCCCTGGAGACGCCCTTGGGCCGGTCTCCAGCAGCTCTGGGCAGCGAGACAGAGTGGAAAGGCCTCGTCACTGCTCCTTCACTCACAAGGCTCCTGCCTTGTGGTCCTGCCAGGTCTTACCTTCCTGTGTCCCGTCATGCAGCACAGTGCTGTCACTGTTTTTTGTTTTAAAGTGACAATTCATGATGCAAAGAGGATCTCCTTCCTGGGAAACTTCAGGATCCAGACTAAGACCGGTGGGAGGAAATGAGGAAGGCCTGTCTTCAGCCCCATACAAAGAGCTTCTCAGTCCCCATCATTGATGTGTCGAGGCAGAGCCCACAGTCACGCAGGGCTGCTGTCCTGAGGACGCCCACCCAAGACTCGGCAGGCCAGAATGTGACAGCTTCCCTCGGACACCTCTCCCCACCTGACATCACGTGACCCCAGCTGACAGGCGGCCGAGAGCAGAGGGAGCGTTGTGTGCACGTGGCGGGACGGGCTGTGGCTCCTGGGCCATCCCCAGGGCTGCAGGGCATCAGCCCTGTGCCGGAGCCCACAGGACCAACTGCAGGATGCCTGCGGGTAGCAGCCTCACCCGGGTCTCCTGGCGGGTAAGCGCTCACCTCCTTCCCGGGCCTTTGCGATGAGGCTGTCCAGGAAACACAGAGCTGTGAGCTTGTGTGTGAGCTGCTTCGTGTCTGCCTGGTGAGCGGGCAGCGGGCTGCTGGTTCTGTTGCGTTCATCCCGCCTTCCTCCCGCTTTGATGCGTATAGGCCAGCAGAAGAGAGAACGTACTTGGTAAACTGTTTACAAAAACCTAAGGAGCTGACATGCATTGAGCTATTTGGAAACCCATTTGAGCCATTTCTTTCTTCTGTGATTATATAGTTTTGCCTTTTTAACTCTCACACAACGCCAGAACTCAAATGGGTAAATGAAGAGCCGGTCCTGAGCCCGATAGTGGGTGGTCGTGTGGGAACAAACGAGAGCTCTCTGCCTCCTTCTGAGGCAGTGCTGCTGTCCTGAGAGCAGAAGGAAGTGGCTGGCACCACCAGAGAGCTGGCAGCAATCACAGAGGCACTGGTGTGGAAGATGCCTGGAGAGGGAGGTGCACTGTAGAAAGATCTGGAAGGAGGCAAGGAGGATTCACTTCCACATGCGCTGTAGGGAGCTGTTCTTAAAAAGGCTGCAGTGCTGTTTGGTTCCTTGTCTTGAGCTAACCCTGCAGAGCCAGGTATCTCCTGTGCGCGGCGCCCTCTCCTAGCTGCAGTGGTTATAGAGAGGACACAGCCGCTCCTGTAACTGGCTTAGAACACGGTCTCATACTGAAAAAGAGCACAACTGGTTTTGCTGTTTCTACAGCAAAGTGTGTAACTGTGTTCTGTAAATGCTTGCTGTTAGTGACCTCTGCCAGTCCCTGCGTCTTATGCCTTACTCTGAGCAGGAAGAGATGGCACCTCAAGGCCTCTATGAGTTTGCATCAGGACAGTAGAGCCCTAATTGTGCAAGAACGTATTGAGTGGCATCCTGTAACATGCCCAGAGCTCTGGGAACTGTGCCAGTTGCAAGAAGAGAGCTGTTCAGTGCATGATAAGCATGCTATGTACCAGTCATATGTAGTGCTAGATAGACTGGAGATACAAAGACAGACAGTTAAAATATGATTAAGGTCATAGCAACAAATCCAAATTTGCAAATGAAAAAGTGTCATTTGACATTAATGGTAGTCCCTTTAGGTGGGCCCCATGATGCGTGTTTGTCAGCCTGGCTAATTTGGGAGACTGAGGCAGGAGGATCATGAGATTGGCCAACCTGGTCAACTTAGTAAGACTCTGAAATAAGAAATAAGATGGGCTGAGGGTGTAGTTCAGGGTAGAGCACCCCTGGATCAGTCCCGGTGCCACACACATAACCACAAATAGCCT
The DNA here is from genome assembly GCA_004025085.1 of Thryonomys swinderianus. Taxonomy (NCBI): domain Eukaryota; kingdom Metazoa; phylum Chordata; class Mammalia; order Rodentia; family Thryonomyidae; genus Thryonomys; species Thryonomys swinderianus. The sequence continues at coordinate 24,893 of PVIC010000738.1, read as the reverse complement.
TTTCAAAAAAAAAAAAAACTATCAAATCCCTATGCAGAGCCACCCAGCTGAACACAGAGACTCACAGACGATCCAAGCTAGACAAGCCCTTCACCAGGATCGAGCCACACCTTGTTCTGCCGCTGGAGAAACGGAGACCCACAGAGGTGAAAGGACCAGCAGTACTTCATTAACATTTCCTCTTTGCATCGTGTGCAGTGGGCACCTTGCCCATAGTAAGTGGGAAAAGGCAGACGCTTTTCCCAGCAGGACTTTTACACCGATGCCTCCTGGTTCTCCGTGCGCCGCGCTCCTTTCAAGCCCAGCGTCAGAGCCTCTTGCCTCGCTGTGCCTACCTGGCTTCTTCAGAAGTCTGCGCGCTGACAGCAAGTAGCAGGTCTGAAAACAGATGAGAAGCTTGTAAATTTGCCTTTATCCCCCAAGGGATGATGGGGACTTTTATAGCTTCAGTTCTGTTGGATTTGACTTCTGAATCGTGATGACTTGCTTATAATGTGAGGTTTGTTTCTATTTCATGTGCATTTTATACGGAGCTACATAAACAAATATTTAGTTTATTTTCAGTCTTGTAGTGCGGGTTGGCAACAGGTGTTAAATGGCACAGTACCAGCTCCCGCTCCCTTTCCAGAAGGGTAGCGGACACCCACACACCGCCGGGCCGCCCAGGTGTCCTGGGGACACTGAAGAGGCCAGCGGTCGGTCACCTCAGTGACACAGCCAGAGAAGCCAGAGGGAAAAGAGGCCCCAAAGCAAGCTTAACTAAGTGAATCGATTGTTAGATGTTTCTCACTGCTTGATTCAAAGCGGTGAGAACAAAGCACTTACTCTATTAGTCCTTAAGTAGAGAAAGACGAGGCACAAATGGGTGGCTTTTGAAGTCACATCCAGGCTTTCTTGTTGTTCTTCATGCTGCTGGGGACTCAGAGTTGCGACCACGCCGGCCTCTTCCAGTTGATTCCGGCTGTGCCCTGTGTTGTGGTGGAATCTCGGGCAGCGACTCGCCTGCTCTGGGCCTCTCGTGTCCTCACTGGCGGTGATGTCGAGACTTACTGCAGAGTATATTCAGAAAGGTTACAGTTTAATAGTCAGTCTGCGGCCCTTGCCTCGGCGCCTGAAGATGTTAGTTCCCTTAGTCCTAAGTACTAACTAACAAATGTAAGTAAGAACTAACAGTTAGTTTGAACTAACTAACTCCTAAGTAAGAACTAACAAATGTTAGTTCCCTTACTCCTAAGAAAGAATGGAATGGTCCGAGGATGAAAACGGGGGGTCACTTCATGGCACCATGTAGGTGGTGTTACCGTGCCTCCCGTAGCTGCTCCTCCACGCACCGGGCCCCTCCACAGCCTGTCCTGCAGGGAGCAGCTGCAGAGGAGGGTCCTGCACACACACCGGTGACTTCTGGGGATGCTGCACACTGTATCGCTCAGTCCCGTGTCTATAAAACCCTTTAACATGGATCTCGACTTAATACAGTTGTCTTAACTGCTTTGTATGTTCTTTGCCAATTATGGTTTTCCATCCTTGTATAGGATAGTTAACTTTTTAAAGATCTTGTAAGATAAATAAAAGAATCTGATGCTGGAAAAATAAAAGGTGGTGGAGGAGGGGGAGGAAAGAAGGGAACTGAAATGTGTTATGCACATACACCAGTTCCGTGCAGTGCATGTAATCATTATGTATTGCAAACATATTAATAAAAGTTAAAAAAAAAAAAAACGAGAAAACCCTTTGAGAAATACCTTAGAAATGTGATGCAGAGAGAAAGCTTGTGTCCGGTGCAGGTGAGTTTCACCTTGAGGCCCACGCGCTGAGCCCCTCCGATGCCATCCTCCCTGCTCTTTGGGGCAGCCTGGAGGCTGCTGCCGGCTTTGCTCTTCTCCTTGGTCTCCCTGACGCTACACACGCCAGAGCTGAGCGTCCTGCTGTGCCAGGAGAGATGAACGTTCTGCAGCTGCTTTGAGGGGCTCTAATTAGGATTCAGGTGCCCAAACTTCGGTTACCCCGGCTCCAACCCACAGTGAAACTGTGGCCACTGCGGTGGGCTCGCCGCACCCCAGGCCATAGGCGGACGGCCCATTGCTGGGGGGCTCGCTTAGGAGAACAGGGCCTGGGTCGGCTTGGGAGCTCTTTCTGTCTCGTTGTAAAGCCCACTTTCAGAGCTCTTCGCGTGGCGTGCTTGCTTGGCTCGTGGTCCTGGAAGGGGTGGGGAGAACTGGCCGGGCTGCCAAGGACATCTCTTCCCTAGGTTGATTCTGCACCTTCGTTCAAACCCAAACATTATCTTGTTGATGTTTTTCTTTTTAAAGCTTCTTTAAATCCTTTGTAGGATGAGACAAGATATAAACACATACAAACTGAATGTAGCCTTTGATGGACCCGAGCACGGCGGGGGGGGGGGTGTTTCCGGTGTGCACGGATGGGGGCATCCAGTGCCCTGCTGCTGACCGTAGATGGCCTGGTCAGTGGCTAAGGTGAGGTTGGGTTTTCCTACTCTACATATCAACCCAGGCAGACAACAGATGGATAGAGACAGAGAGAGAGAGACACACACACACACACACACATCAGGCACTGTAGCCGCACTGAACGCTGCAGAACTTGATCGTGTCAAGTTCAAGAAATGGGTTATTGTCCCTCCCAGGTCTGCGTCCCCTCCTAAACTTTTAGCTTCCAGGGAGCGAACAGCAGGCCCCAGTGCTCCTTAGACCTGCAGTGCACGGCCCAGCAGGCATGGACAGGAATGTGTAAGGCACTGGGTCAATGAAAACGCTTATTGGGCAGATTTCTCAGAATAAATGAAATGCTAAAGAAATCATAACAATTTATAAGAATGGCATTTCTGGACGAGGTGTTATTACTTGTAGGTACTTTCAGAAACAGGCACCCTAGCCAGGTGCGTCTGAGTAAGGCCCTGCTTTCCTGGGGACACAAACATGGCTCCTCATTGGGTGCATGGCACTGGGCATCTAATTACACTTTTATAATAAATACACACTTTAAGTGTTGGCTTATTTTCCCAAGAAGTCTTATCATCTGATTGACATTCTTTGTTTTCTTGGTAGACCTTGTTCCACTCAGGGTGTAAAGTTTCAGCTGGGACGCTGCATAATAACTACTGATTTTTTTTTTCATGGCGGTGCACACTTATTTTTAGTTTATTGGTACATTTTAGGTAGAACTTTGAATCACATTCATCACTGAAAATTTGTATCTATACATGATACATCTCGATTCATGTTTTTCCCATTTCCATACCCTCCCTTCAGTGCTCCCCCATATACATTAGCTCTGTTTCCATTTTTTTCCTTCTTACCTCAATTTTTTTTGATGTTCCTTCCTTTTTCCTGCTCTCCTTATTACCTTAATTCTTAATAAAAACTTAAATCAGGTAGGATTACTGAATTCATAGCACATGGAACATGTTTATTTTTAGTGTCCTTATGATGCCCACCCAAGACTATATATTCCGAAGTCTTCAGTCTCTGCCTGACTATGTAAAAGACTGGAGTATTCACACATTATAATAAATAATGAGTGTCGGTGAACTCATTATGGTAAATCCATAGGTAATTACTCTCTGCCTTGGTTAGGGGACTTATAAGCTAAAATTACTTCATCTCAAGACAAACCTCGAGGTGGCTGCTCAAGCTAAATGTAATTCATTCTCTGCATGTTTGCATAGTTAAATTTAACTAATTTAGGGCCTGTTGCTGACCGACAGTTGAGGGAGAGGAAGTTTCAGCACCCATGAGTTCCTCAGAAAGAAAAATGAGGCCGTGTCCAAGCTCTGGGAACACGATGCAATGGGGACTGTCCCTGGGGCTCTTCTCCCTCCTGAGTGAGGTACCTGTGGTATGGAAGGCTGCTGGCTCGTGGCCTCAGAGGCAGTGGCCTGCTGTGGTGCTGTCAGGGGACTGCACAGGTGATGGAGTTCTGCTCGCCTTCGCCTGCCCCTCCTCAGGAACACAGGAGAGTTCCTCAGCAGTTTCTGTGGGGACTTCCTCAAGTCAGCCGGAAGCAGCACTGTTGAGGCCCTGGGGATGGCCGTGGTTCCTCAGCAGCCCCACGCTCCCGCCTTTCATGTCCCCTTCCTCTCCACATCATGGAGTGGGTTCTGTTAGTTCTTCCTCAGCCTTCCAGCTTCAAAGAGGGTTTGCTCAGGGAAGGACTGTGAAGGAAGCACTGCCTCAAAGAACCAAATGCGTACTCCATCTTTAAAAGCTGTTTCCACTGAGTGAACGCTTGTTAGAGCGGATTTTGCCTGGCAAGAGCTCTTCTGAGCTGGATGGTTTCTTCTACCAAAGACACTGCAGGGCCGCCCAAGGGAGACATCACAGCACGCTGAGGAGCGATGGCTTCTGAGCCGTCAGCGTTTGTCCACAAACAAAAGCCACACATCACCACATGAGGGCTGTTCCCATGCCCGGAGCAGGAAACGCAGTTCTGACCGTCAAGAGGAGCGTGACCGGAGGTGGTGTCCTACTTTCCTACTCTGGAGCTGTGCACACTGTCCTAATTGCTGAAGGGAACGTAACAGTTGGAAAACGTACCGAGGAGGCGGAGAGAGGGGAGCGAGGAGCCAGCAGGTGGCTGTGGGCCTGAGGCGTCGGGCGCAGCAGGTCCCTGCAGTAGGAGGACAAGAGCACAGAGAAGACGGCAGTGCAGTCAGGGTCTCCAGCAGGTTCATACTTCCCTCCCCCAATCCACCGTGCAGGGCTGCAGGATGGCAGGCCCATCCATGCCTGAGGGCACCCTGAGCCTCCTGCCAGGACAGTGGCCCTGCCTCGACATCCCCTGGCCACATCCTGGCCATTCAGTCCCAAGGCGGCAGAGTTTACAAAGGGCAGAGCTTTGGACTCACACTGGAGCTGCTTCCCTTTGACTGACTTTTCTTCTGAAAACTCCTCTTTCCCATTTTGTTAGAGCTAATTTTGGCCCTGGGAACAGCGTGCGACTGTAATGGGCATGCTGTGATCCCACTGTTACGCTGTATAGGTGACGTCTTTTCAGAGAAAGGCGAACTTCTCCGGAATTCTGGCCTCAAAGCGAAGAATAGTTGAGGCTGAAATCTCCAGGAAAAGTAATACAGCTTTTCTACACCCTCCTCCTCCTCCCCCTGCAGCCCCCTCCCCTTAGAAACAGTGTCTGTGTAGCTCAGTCATTGCTTGGTGTGATCCAGGGCTCAGTGGCAACTGGGCCGGCGGAATCAGGCCACAGTGACTCATGGCAGAAGCTAAGTTTGATCACACTGACAACATGTGCTCCTCTCAGCTCTGGCCCTGAAATTTGGAGACTCCACATTTTTGCATTTGGAACAGAAACACCTTGGTGATAGTAATGGGGTAAGCTGGACCCGCTTCAGTTGGTGTATCCCCCCAGTTCTCCTGCTGAGACCCAGAAGTCCTGCTCATTCATCGGGGGAGGCTGTGAGGAGCCTGTGGCTGCAAGGGAATTTAGCTCCTCTTCCTTCATGGCTTAGCATTAGCCAGTCTACCTTCCAAGTGCCCATGTCTTTGCACAGTCTCAAACTGTGCTTCCCAGAGGGGAAGCAAATGATTGAATGAATAGCTCCTAAAGGAACTTGGAGGAAACAAACCAACTGAAGAAGCACCCTGTAGTTCCCATATTGATTATAAATGTGTATGTTTCTGTTTCGAAACCAATTTGTAGTGTGAGGCCAGAAGCCTTGTCTGTTTGTTGTGTGCGTGGTGCCCGGCAGGTGTTTTGGGGATTGGCCCTGACTGTGGAGCAGAGGTGAATGTGTTCTGGCGCCAGCCCCTGCTTCCTTATTTCAGCCATCAGAATCATTCAGGCAAGGACAGCGGTCCCTGGTCCCCATCCTAGGGCAGCTCTGTAACAAGGCCACACAGGTTTAGGCCTGTCCACCCTGGCTCGGGTGTGTGGAAAAGCCACAGGAGGTCTGTGTTAGCCAGGATGTAGTTACAGAGGTTTTATTTTTAAAATGGGACTGGCTAGAAAGAATCGCTGCTCCCTGGCATTCGTCAGGATTCAGCTAAATTTATGCTAGTTGAACTTGTGCCAGCTCCGTGGAAGTGAGGGGCAGACAGAAGAAACACAGGGGCTTTCCAAGGAGTGAAGCTGCCTCATTGCCACGTGACAGTGTTTGTTTCTGATAACTCAGGCTCAGAAGAAGGGGAAAGCAGGGCCACTGAGAGAAGGCACTGCACACACAGGCGTCACCGTGACAGCCTCCTGCTTTAGAACACAGATTTAGGATTCAGATAGAGTCATGTTCTATATAAATGTCTATATACCTCCAGGAAACTAAGTTGCACAACATACTAACTGTGCTCTTCTCTAGATGGTAGGAATATGGCTTTCTTTAATGATTTTTTAAATTTATTTTAACTTTTAAATCTTCTACATGAGTTAATCTGTAGTCCAATCAAATACTAACCAGAATACTGAAGTGAGACCAGGGTTTGAAGGTCCAATCAATGATCTCTCTGTCTGTTATAGAGATACATTGACTTAGGAACTGTTTCCCCAAAGAATGGTCCTCTTCTTTAACAGTTTAAAAATGACAATGCACTCTCATCCAAAAAGGAAAAATAAAAAAGAAAGAAAGAAATACAAATGTCACAGATCAGAGAAATTGTTGCATGTCAGTAGAACCACACTGTTTATTTTCTTTGCCTCTAAACCTAATCATGACAACAGCCCAAATAACTTTCTTCATTTTTAGATACTCTCATAAAGTTAGCTTCCTGCAAAGGGTGTACTTGATGTAAATAATAAGAGGAAACCCCAGTGTTCAGTTATTAGCTCTTATGAGCCACCCGCAGAGACACTGAGGGCTGCCCCTTGGTGGACACGGGCCACACCCGTGCAGTACCTCAAAGCTGAGAGTTCATGTTTCCCATCCGCTGTAGATAAAAAGTGCTAGCTTCCTAGTTGCCTCCTGTATTTGCAGAATGTGTTTGGTCATTGGGATATTTTTTGCCACAGTTCCATGACTGCCTAATTTCCTTTGCCTGGACGCCAGTCCTCCAAAGGGTAACTGTGGGCAGGGAGTGGTGTGTGCTGTCTTTCCACACAGGAATGCCTGTAACCTAAATCAGATCGATATTGTTTAGTTCTTCCGGAGAAGTACTATTTTTGCCAGTTCCCAGCATTATAAAACACTTCCATATTTGAAACTGGCATTTTGTACTCAGAAGATTTTTTTTGAAGTTCCTTCATTATGCAAATGCAGAAGCACAAGCACAGGAAGTGCCCAGCGTCACCCGCGCGATTAGTTGCAGAGCTGGCCAAAGCTGCTTCTCTTTCTCTTACTTGTAAAGATCTTTGGGTTTTACCTAAGGTCCCCAATCATTCTGAGAAATTTTAAAAATATTCTCTAGGATTAGTGAATGTGGTGGGGTACTTGCTTGTACTGCTCAAGGCCTTCGGTTCATTTCCCAGCAGCACAATAGACACAAAAGTATTTTCTAGTCTGAATTTTAGGGGAAAGAAGTAAAAATCACAGAGCCTGTCCCAAAATAGATGATCAGAAATTCTTGATGAAGAAGATATTTGATAAACTCGCATATGTTCACTATTGTATCAATAAATAGATCAGGTAGGTAGATAGAGATAGAGACACATGATCTGTATACATACCAAATGGCAATAGCATTAGGTTGTCGGGAAGCCTAACAGCCAGATTATCAAGTATCCCCAGTCTGTATGATTCTCTTCCAAAGAAGAAGCCCCTCAGGAGGGACAGAATTTAGGAGGCAGGTTTGGTCAGTGAGCGCTTTCCAGAATTGTTGTAGCAAGACAGTCATACATGTCTGTATCTATGTGTTTTGATAATTGATTTAGTATCATCTTCAATAACAGTTGAGTCATGAAAGGCTTGTATATTATCTGTCATTCCGTGTATGCCAAATATAGTGTTAAAAAGGATCCTGTTAAGTTGGGATAAATCAGTGTAGCAAGAGCGTCACCTAGTATTAATACAGTAGGTCTTTGCTTTAGATTCATGCTTCCAAGCTTCGTTTCATTTTGAAAGAGTAATTTAGAAAATATTAAGAGATTGACAGGGTAAGTAGTTGAGAGAGCTGACTTTACCAAAAAAGAGTAAATGGTTCAAAGATAAATGAAATAAACATGGATTAACTCATTCATTACCTGTAGAAAGACATTGTTTTGATTGTGTTTTCCAATGGTTAACATATTGAATAGGAAGTTAAATGACATTTTATTTTGCCAGACATACTGAACAACATCTTGGTCATAATTATGACATATGTACCATTGAACCTATGGTGAGACTCATTCTTTTCTTTCCTGCCCAAGGGAAACTTTACTTTTTTATTGAATGAAGGAAACATTTAAAGCATAAATTAAAGGTGACTGCTATTAAATTGGGTTAGAATCATAAAAAAATAAAATAGTCAACACAAACTATCTCAAATTTGCAACAGTTTTCATCTAATTTGAGGTACAATAAAAATTACAGTATTTAAATTTCTAAAAAAATTTACTGTAATAAAAGATACATCGCCATTAATCTGTCTCAAAATACTCCCCCTCAGGTCAGGGAGTTAGCTCAGTGGTTCCTGCATCTGCCTTGAAAGTACAAGGTCCCTGGTTAGATCCCTGGTAACCACATACAACAATACGGGGCGCAGTGACTCACGCCCACCAGCCATCAGTACCACATATCACAGTGCCAGACAAAGTAGCTCACGCCTGTCATCCCAGCACTCGGGAGGCAGAGGCAGGAGGATTGGTGAGTTCCAGGCTTGCCTGGGCTACATAGTGAGCTCAGGGCCAGCTGGAACTACAAAATGAGACCCTGTCTCAAAAAACTTAAAAAAAAAACCAACTCCCCCTCACTTTCTGGCCACTTTCTGAAACAGTTCTGGAAATCCTTTTTGTGGGTGTCTTCTGCTAAGCTGTTGTGGCTGCCTCAGTGTTCTGAATCTGTTCAAGGTGTTTGCCTGTCCCGGTCATTCTGACTCTAGAGAAGAGCTGGAAGTCACACAGCACCAAGTGTGGTGAATAAGGCGAGTGAGGACACACCTGTCACACTCGGCAGCAGTGTTCAGTGTATTTTTATCGCGCCTCAGAAGTACACTTGCAGCAGAAGACTCCCAGAGCTGCTTCAGAAAGTGGCGAGGACTACAGGATGTGTGTTCCGAGTGGGGAAGTATTTCAAGGGGGTCTGATGTCAGGGCGTCTTTTACTGTAGCACTTTTTGTATTTCAATGCTCACCATAATGCTGGATCACACCTTGTACAGTCCATTTGAGTTTGCAAGAACCTTTGCCTAATGGTGCTTAACCATGTCAACATGTCAACGTTAGCTATCAAATAAAATCCCTTGATTGGAGCATTAGAGGAACAGGGGTTTCTGTCCTTGTTCTGCTAATTTTATTTGATTCTTTTCTTTCTTTCCTCCATCCTCACATTAGGCCCTAGCCCACAGTTGTATTTTATATTTGCTGAATATGAGCAATATACATGTTAGACCGGAAATGTATTATAAAATTCAGATTTATCTAATTTTCCATTTTTAAATGGTCAGATTAATAATATATTTTATTGCACATTACTATGATGTCCTAATTTGGAATCTGACTTAATTTGCAATAACATTCAATAAGGAACAAAGCAGAGAGCAGAGCCAGCAATAAAGACATCTACAGTGCTGTATTAAGGTAGAGTATATGCCACTTGCCCTGTGATAATATATTAAATGATTGCAAATAGGATTTTCTATAGAAAAGTCTCAAAGCAGCTTAAAAATCCTGTAGAGTCATAGTCTGAATGTGAAAGTTTCATTTTGTTCAATTATCTGTTAAATGCGCCTGAATGTGATAGGGCTTAGTCTGGGCTTTTATTCTGTTTATAAAGAGGAAATCTTAGTCTTAAATGTGTGCCCCATCTCGTGACCACAAGAGTCCCTCCTTTGTTCTAGAAGCGTCTTGTGATATTTGCTGCTTCCTGCAGTCAATACAGATGGGCTTGACTCAACTTAAATATTGTCTCCCTGTTTCCCTTGTTCAAAGAAAAACTCCATTTGAGGAAACCACAGAATATATAGTCATTCTTGGAACAACCGAAGCTCAGTTATTACCTCTGGAAAGAATTATTTTAGAAACTTGCTTTAAATTCAAATATGTGCGTATATTTAAAGTGCTCACATATCTCAAGATTGTCCTCCATTTCACAAACATTACTTTTTCATTAGCAACATTTTAAATATTCTTAATAAAGATGATTAATTTGTGTATAAGCAAAGATGATTAACTTTTATATATGAACTTGTGATCCGAACAAATTCTTCAGGATGGAAACATGTGTCTGGCGTTCTTTTTTTAATGTTTCTTACGTTTTTTAAAAATCTTTACTGGTAATAAAATCTTTATTTTTAAAAAATCTTTATTGTATATACACATCATGATCACAGTCAATATGGAGAATTTGTACAAGTATATGACACGATTTAATTCTCATTTTTCCCATTGCCCTCCCCATCCCCTAAATACATAATCTTTGTTTCCCTTTTTTTTTTTTTATTACCATCGCATTTTTTCTTACCCCTCATTACTTTAATGGGCAAGCCGCTACACTTGCTATGAGAGAAACAAGCTGTAATCACAAAGGACTGGTCTGCAGGGAATTGTAAAGCACGTGACACTTGTGTCCTGCTTCCTCCCGCTTCCTCCTACCTTCCTTTCAACAGGTTCTTTCTTCTGGCCTCCACCCCGCAAGACACGAACGCCTTGCCTCTGCCTCGCCCCTCGCACAGTCAAAGCTATTGCAAGCTCTGTGGTAAATCAGCAAAGCCAAACACTGTTAGCCAGACTTCACCCCCCCCCCCCACCTCCCGAACCAGGGTTCAGACTCAGGACCATCTGCTTTCGAAGCAGTCACGGTGCCACTGAGCTAAATTCTCAGCTTCTTATCAGCTAGGCTTCTGATGGGAGCACCAAGGTGCTTGTTTCTAAGTCCTTTCTACTAGAGCGTGTGCTGCAGGAACTGGGGGGACTTGATGGGCTTATGATGTTGCCTTCAGAAAATAACTTGGGTTCGACGAACCGGAGCGGGTCCTTGGCTCAGGGAGCCGGGCGAGGGGCACTGCCGAAGGCTCCGTCACTGTTCTTCCCGTCAGTTTGCCACTGATGTGACACACGTGCATGCCTCACACTGTGGTTTTGTCTCGCTGCTGTTTGAAGTCTGTTTCCACCGGGCAACCCTGAGCGTGGAAGTGACGCCCTCGGCCAGGCGAAAGGAGGTAGGTGGGAAATAGGCGTCAGCTGATCCAGGCACCACAGGAGAGTGTGTGTTCAAATGGTGACCTGAGATTTCAAGAAAGATGAGTGTGGAAAGCAGAAAGGTAAAACAAAGAGAAAAAGAGTTGAGGGGGAACCAAAGAGTTGATGTTTGCAAGGATTCGAGAGAGAAGAAGGACCCAAGTGGCAGTAATAGACATGAAGAATCAGGGAAATGTGAAGAAGTTAACACGTCTCCTCATACACAAGTAAGTGGAAGAGAGTTCAGGAGAAATTTGTTCCAATCTTTTTCTCAAAGAAGTAGGTCTCCAGAATGTGTTTTCCTGTGTAGCCTCATATCCCCTCCCCTTACCAAACACACTGAACTTCCTGGAGATCTTACTTCAGGTAAGCTGTTTTCCAGGAGAAAAGCTGTTTTACAGACCCAGCAAAAGTACTCCTTTTCTGTTTGTTTGGTTGGTTGGTTGGTTGGTTGTTATATTTTGTGGTGCTTGGCCTTGAACCAGAGTGTTCCTAGCCTCCCCACACACTTTTCTTGTCTTCTCTCTCTCTCTCTTTTTTTTTTTTTTTTTTAGACATGGTCTCACTAAGTTGCTTGGGCTGGGCTTGAATTTGTGATCCTCCTGCCTCAGCCTTCCAGAGTGCTGGGCTTGCAGGTGCACACCACCATGCCTGGTACATGTGCCTGTTTCAGTGACATTCCATCCTGCCTTAAAGGTCGGCATCCTTTGCAGATCTGGGAGGAGGGTGGGAGGGAAATGTGAACTCTGGCTGCGCTGCGCCCCCTGTGTGAGAGCGGGGCTGCGAGGACCGGCCCTCGGCCCTGGCGGCTCGGGGCTCTGCGGTCACATCCCGAAGGATCTGTCCAGCCAGCTCCGCACCCTGTGCTGCCGCCGGGAGCCTGTGCTTCCGAGTGACGCCTAGAGGAGGAGGCCCGCTCCCGCCAGCAGCACTGAGGCTCTGTCTCTCCAGCCTCCAGGAGGGCTTCGAGCGCCCCTCCTCGCCACAGCCTTCCTGAGTGCGGGAGAAGTGGAGCGGGCTTGAGCGGGGAGGGCGGGGAGGGCGGCCCTGGTGCGCGGTGCCCCGGGCCTCGGATCCCAGGGAGAGCACAGGGAAGCGTTCGTTTTGTGTTTGCAGTGAGCTCGGTCGGTGTCGCAAGCCCTCCGGACAGTCCCTGCAGGTGAAGCGCGGGGCTGTGTGCCACAGCTTCCTGGGGCGTCCGCCCGCTGTCTGTCTGGTGCCACCTGAATTAGGCTGCGGTGGCGGCGCATCCAGAAGCGACGCCCCTTGGATCTAAAGGAGCCTCTAAAACACATTGATCTGTGGTCAGAATAGAAAGCTCAGCCGAGCACCGTCCTGCCGGGGGCCAGTCCCGGGGAAGTAGCTCACAGCTCTGTGAGCCCGAGAAGAGACGACAGGACGGGCTGTGCGGGCCGGCCTTCCGTGCAAGGCCCGCCAGCAGAGGGGAGGCAGCAAGCCTCCTGCTTCTGTTGTTTGCTCCGGGCTGTGCTTCTTAGGGGTGATGTCCCAGTCTCCACGGAGACCGTGTCTGTGTGAGATACTAAGTTGGATCCTCAAATGCCCGACAGGGCCACTACCATGTGACCCTTGTCAGGTGCGTCCTGGGACCATCACTCTTTGCTGACCCGTCCCTGTAAAACCCCGACAAAGTCAGCAGGCAGGTCCTTGTGTGTTTCTACACACTGCCGGGGCTGCTTTTGTCCTTGCCTCCCCACTTTCCTAATTCCTGCTTCTGGACCCTGTTTCACCACCTGTGGCCAGGACAGTGCCTGGGGACAGCTCTCTCTAGAGGAGAGTCCTGCATATCCTGGCTCCCTCTGGGTGCCTGTCTCCCAGAACTCCTGTCTCTTAGGCCTGACTTGAAGAAACCCCCACAAATCTATTTCCGTCATACTAATCCCTTGGAACAATACCCGCTAACTTCATTGTGGTGAGCACTTTAGCCTATTTTGTTTCAACCTCCCAGATCCCGATCCTGAGAATCTTACTTTTCATAATTAAAAAAACAAGTCATCAGTGCCCTTTCCCAAACTAAAGAGCGTGGGCTATAGTGTGTTTCATTCTGTGTGGAGACAGCTGCGTCTCCTTCCTGCCGCCCAGTGGGACCGGGTCTCAGCGGTGCTGTCACTCTGGTCCTCTTAGGGCCCCGGCGAAAGCACCGCCAGGGCAGTTGTGCCCCGTGATGTGCACATGTCGGCAAAGTTGTATCTTAATCCGAGACACGTATACAAGGCAGGCCTGATGGGGAAAGTGGCCAAGGGCTGGGTGCAGCCACCCAGGTGTCGCCCACTGCGTTTATACACAGGGCAGACAGAAGAGGATCCTGGGAGGTCTCTCTCTGCACAACAGGGTCTCACATAGGGAGAGTGTAGCACCAGGGCGAGGGGTCAGCTGGATTGAACAGTCCCTCTGGCCCCCCCCCACTTCCCACGTACCTGTGGTTTCTCACACAGCTGTCCCATCCCTCCTGCCACCGTCACAGAGAACTAGTCACTTACCTTCTTTTTATTGTTTTCTTTTATCACTCTTCTAGAAAATTCACCGTTGGCATATTCCCACCACCTTATCCGCAACATGCTTAACATTTCTGTGTTCCTCCTTCTTATCGAGTTTTGATGCACATCTCTATTTTTGTTTTGTAAAGTTGCATTTAAAATGTGCAAGTTTGGGGGGGGGGGTTATTCCTGCTTTTACAGAGTACCAGAACAGTAGCTCAGTAGAAAAAGAGCCTTGTTCTATTAGAAAAATGAGCAAGAAAATAAAAGCAGTTTGCAAAACAATTCACCTAAATTTATAGCTAATAAACATTTTAAAAGTTTGACCTCATTAATGGTCAAAGAAATGCAATTCAAAAATAATGATTCTGTTTTTCATCTACAGTTAAACTGTAGAAGGTGGTAATGTGCGCCCCGAGGAGGAAGTAGTGGCGGAAGTGCTGTCAGAGCAGGAGGGCTGCGTGGAGCTCCCCGGGGGCTGCGGGAGGCGCGAATCCACCTGCAGACACTCACCCTTTGTCCTGTAATTCGGCCCTTCTGATCTGTGGCGAGAACTGTTCAAAGCTGCCGGCACTGTTTTTTATTCGTGTAGAAAATTTAGAAATGACCTGAATGTTACCTGTTGAGAAACAAATATTCATCACACTGTAAAGGGTGGTTCCGCGCAGGAATGAGAAGGTCTATGACATAACAGTGGGTTCCAAGAGGAAAGAAGAGAATGGATTCCGCTTCAACTTGATAAATACTCAGACGTGTCCCGCGGGAGAGTGCGGCTGAGGATTCAGTGTGCACCGTGCTCACCCTGGCTCGTGGAGTGCGGGTGGTCTCGGCTGGCTCAGATCCTCCTATATTTTCTAAGTTAGTTTCATGAGTGCTTTGCGCATAGACAGTGGGAAAGTTACTTTAAAGGGCAAACAAAGCCGCTCTCCCACACGGCAGTTCGTGAAGCACAGTCGAAGGCAACATGGGAAAACATAACACGGCCTCTGTCCTTCTGACTGTGGCTGATCTCTCTGCTAACAAACTGTTGACGCCTTTCTCGTGAGAGCAAGGGAATAAAACAGGCTCTGACTCCGGCCTTTATTAGTCTGCTTAGGGCCCGTCTGCTGCTGCCGCCCCTCCCCCCTCTGCCCTTCGGCCCTGCCCTCCCTCCCTCCTTCCCTCCGTCCGTGCCTCCTCCTGAAGCCAGGTCCACGTGTGGTCAGTTGTGCCAGTCAACCTTTGTAAACAATCCCTGCAGCGAGCTGGGCCTACCTGACAGCGCCCTGCATCTCGCGAGATCAAGAGTGGACAACTGAGGCTGCCGGGTGCTGGACCCCCTGGGGCTGTGTCTTCCCCGCTACATGCACTTTGGTTCTGCTAACTCAGTTCTCCTGAGACCGCCCAGGTTCATGCTGCTGTCACAACGGTGCTGTCATCTTCCGGGGTGGAGGCGGGTAGGCTGTGCTCTGTGCTGGCGGAGCGGTGCCCAGCCCGGTGAGCTGGTTGAGCCTGGAAGCTGCTACCTCCCAGCTCTCACTGTCCGCGTTTTCTGGTAGGAAGACAATCTGGAAGTGGTGGGGAGCACACTCTGGCTTAGGAGCCAGCACTCACGCCTGCCCACTGTGCTGCGCGTGGCACTGAGGCACTCGGTGTCACGGGTACCCACCTGTCCTGCCTCGCAGAGCTTTGTGAGCTGTTCACAGTGGCGCGGCAGTGGGTCCAGATGCAGCATGGTGGCATCACTGTGTCCCGTGTCCCCGTGCAGACAGTGATCCGCAAGTGTAGAGGAGCGTCCCCCCCCACCCCGCGCTGACTGTTAGTGAAGCCCGCCCACTGTCCGCCCAGCCTGCTCTGGTGCACACCGCTCCCCACCATGCAGGAGCGCACGGGGCGGAGGGAGGGCTCTGCCTCCAGGGAGACCAGGGCATGGCCTGACCGGGCTGCTGCAGGCTGGGATGCGTGTCCATGGTGCTGCGTCGGTGTCCTCGTCCCACCCTCCCTGTAAGCTTGTGCCCAAGGGACACTCGCGTCCGTATAAAGCATAAATGAGAACCACATCCAGAAGTCCGCGCCTCCCTCGGGCACTGCCCAGCTCTCCCAGGCAGCAGCCCTCCACCCTTTCCTCTGAAGATCCCTGGCCCCTAGCAGGAAAGGGAGACGGAGAGGAGGACTAGACTTTGAAAGGTCAGTTTAGGGAAATAGTCTGAACCATCAGACATTTTTCTTGCTAACAAGATCTTAATTCTGTTCTACCTGCAAAAAAGACTCTATTAAGACAAGTTTCTGTGACTCCCAGAACTCTATTTAAACTTCTCAAGTCTTTCATGCTGCCATTTTGCCAACTAGGGGGGAATAATGTAAGTCTTTCTTCATTGCAATTAAACCAGAAATTAAGTGGAGCCAGAGGACAATTTTCTCTTACAATTTCTGTTCTTCAAGTACAGAAATTTAGAAGCTTTGACCCCAAACAATGTGATTCGTGGAGGCTCCTGGCTTCTAACAGCACTAGTTTGTCAGGTGACGAGGCACAGTGGACACATGGAGGCTGCAAGACACAGGAGTGGCCAGTAGGAGGTGCTGCACAGTCAGTGAGAAGGAGACATCCAGTCTCCATGAGGCTGAAAGCCAAAGGGAACAGGGACAGACCTGTTGTTTGGGGACAAACCAATCATTTCATTTCTGCCAGTTTCAGGAAGCATAAGTCCCCTTGTGTGTATAATTGCTTTTGTATAAAATATTCATGACTAGGAAGCTGGTTAGGACAGCCGAGACCTGTCCCCCCTTCCTGTGAGCCTCTCCTCACTTCTTCCTAGGCTGAAGTATTGGGCAGTTTGGGTCAGAGGCCAGGGGCAAGCCGGAGCAACTCTGAGGCCAAGGACGGTTTCAGAGTCCCCAGGGTGGGCATCGCTGCGGGAGTGGAAGCCAAAGCTGAGGGAGAGAGGAGCTGACCATGTCCTCTCCTGCCTCCCTCTTGGAACCTCTCCCAGGACCAGGCCTGGGGCCACAGCCAGGCTTTCTGGAAGAGCCTCTGCTGGACCCATCCTATTGGACTCCACTTGCCTGAGCCTCTTAAGGAGCGAAAATGCCCCATACCTGAGCAAGAAGAAAGGAGACAGTCACTTCTGAGGCAATTGTTCAGAATGCAGAATGCAGGACACACTGGGGGATATACAGGTCACTTTCTGTGGCCTTGGGACCCTGTGTGGACTGGTGACAGGGATGTCCGAGCCAAGTGGACACTGGTGGGTGATGAGTCTCTCATACTTGCTCATCATTCCCAGCACATCCCAGGCTGTGGTGAAGTCACCGCCAGGGTCCAGAGGTCACACAGCCATGACTTCAGCAGCAGTTGCTTCCGTGGTGCGCGCCTCTGCCTGGGTCACATTGGCCTCGGCCTTGGCTTCCAGATTCTGAGCGATCCTTGCTGTGCTGGCCAGCAAGCAGTGCACCCTTCTTGGCCTCGCCTTTCCTGTGCTGCCCACAGAGCGCTGGGAAAGTTCTCACCCTGCACCCCACGCAGGGCAGGCACTGCAAACCAGGCTCACAATGGACTTTGAGAATGGGGTTTTTAAAAACATTAGGCTGTAATAAAATACACAGACAGAGCTGATGAATCTAAGAGTGCACCGATCAATGATTAAAATTGTAGTGTTTATTTCTAACATTAGTGGAAGAACAATAAATTAATTTTGTAAATTTTTTTAAAAAGCTACAGTAAGTACTGGCATAAAAATGCATTATTCTCATGACACACTGAGTTTGTGTCATGTAATCCTGTAGAGCGAGGTGCATTTCTTACACCCGTGTTCTTGTTTGCTGGTCCAGTATTTCAAACCCATCCTACAACCTGAATCAGCCAAACTGTCTCCACTCCCACCAGCCTGCTGCCAGCCCTGCCACACCTCGTGACTTCTCCTGCCCCACCCTCACTCTTTATTTCCCCTCCTTCCCTTTCTTTGTCTTCAGAACGAGGATGCCCACAGGTTCCGGTGAGTGGATACCATGCTTCTCTTTCCCCATCCCGGTGTGAGATCTGGATCAGGGAATTCGCACTTGCTCTGTTCTGTAGAATTAATGGAAAGAACAAGCCGTGACTGTGCCCTCCTGACACGCCAGCACCCCATCAGTTCACTCTTACACGTCCTGAACCCGCTCTGCCATTCGTCCTTAATGAGCTCAGGAAAGATGGTTTGAAACTTAAACAGCCACAGAGAAAAACTGTCAAACGCTGTCAGCTGGAACCAACGAAAGGGAGAAGAAATGCGGCATCTGAAAAGCCACTTGCAAGATGATCTAAATATTTTCTTCACAGCAAAACCTCACCAGACCTGCCCTTTTACCAGTCATCCTGGAGCAACTTAGTGATTTATGGGGACCCGTTGCGTGGCTGTGTGCAGGGAG
Source organism: Thryonomys swinderianus (assembly GCA_004025085.1). Lineage (NCBI taxonomy): Eukaryota > Metazoa > Chordata > Mammalia > Rodentia > Thryonomyidae > Thryonomys > Thryonomys swinderianus. The sequence goes on along the minus strand of PVIC010000738.1, from coordinate 6,742 downwards.
GGAGAGGTGAGTGACTGTCCGCCCGTGCGGCTGCCGAGCAGGATATGAATGCGCGAGACAGCTGATGTGCTCACACTATCCCTGCAGAAGTTTTGCGGTGCTCCGGGGAGCCATTTATCCTCAGCCAGTTGCAAGGAAGCCCATTTTCAAGTAAACCTACAGTGAACATCTAGTTATCTGTTGCTGTGCCACAAACCACCCCAAAACTGTGTGACATCGAACACTGATTCTGTTATGTCCCTGCAGCCTTGTCCCTGTCTCTGGTGTTGGTGTTTGTCCGTGAAGACTCAAAGACTGGGAGTCCCGCGAGGGCCGGGCTGCGGTGAGAAACTTGACCCACACGGCTGACAGTGGACACCACCCGCTGCCTGCGCCTGGGCCTGAGAGGGACTGAGCTTTGGGCTGAAGAACCCACACTCTCCGAGAGGCCAGGGTGCTGCACTACAGTGGCCTTTGGGTTGTTCGACATCTTATATGTGCTCATTGGAATTCACAAGCAAGCATTTGGAAGCTGTACTTCTGTGTCCTCTAGTTTCAGAAATCACATAGCAGCTCTTCCACAGCCCTCCGTGGAAGCAGTTACACAACTCCATCCATTCTCCTGCACAGGAAGAGAGCCTGCACCTCTCGAAGGCAGATTGTCTAAGTCTCATCAGAAGGGCGCTGGGTAGAGTGGAAGATGTAATGGCTGCCGTGTTTCAGAGATTGTACCACTCCATGCCGAGTTCTCTGCGGGGAATGAAAAGGCAGCTCCTCTGTGTGAAACATATGAAATTGCATCCATAGGTCTTTAGCTAATCCTGGAGTTTCACTTCTGATAAGTAAGGCCCAAGCACACTAGGGCTGGCACCTGCACAATACACCTGGACGCTAAGTTAACAAAGCATAGTCAATAGCAGTGTTTTCCAGATTATTAAAAATTGAAACTCAATGCCAGACGTGGTGGCTCACGCCTGTAATCCCAGCAATCGGGAGGCAGAGACAGGAGGATTGCTGAGTTCGCGGCGGCTTGCCTGGGCACCATAGTGAGCTCAGGGCCAGCCTGAACTACAGAGCGAGACCCTGTCTCAAAAAGCAAAAAAAAAAAAAAAAATTGAAACTCATCTCCAAAAGCTGCTATCACTCTGAGCCAATTATGTCATCATGTCTTAGATCTAGGCTGGCTTTTTTTCTTAAATACCAGAGATGCTACAGTGATTGCAAGTTATGGGGAAAGTAGACTCCATCATAGAAAAAAATGCTTAAACTTTATTCTGGTAAGATAAGAAATTTTCTAAGTGACTAAATTCTTTAAAATGATTTTATCTTTTCATTTTCTTGATCTAATTATCCATGATAAATAAAATTATATAAAAGGGTGGTTCTAAATGCTTAGCGTGTGTATTGTTCCTGTATCCTAAAGGAGTCACCAATGTGTGAGCTGTCAGCAATCAGAGAACCTCTGTGTGAGAACCAGTGTCACATTATGTACTTTTACATCTTGTGTCAATTCCATTTTTTGCTCCTGAACAGTTTCTTCTCCTCATTCTCACAAAAGTTAAGGCAAAAACACTGCACTGACCCGAACATCGTGTGCCCACATAGCCATCACTGGTATCTGCCTGGGGCCTTTCCGGTGAGATCAGATCTCAAAATAAAACCCTCTCTCAGGTCCTAAAGTGACCCAAGACTTACACTAGGCATTCCTCTTGCCTCATAGGAAGCTGATAGCATGGTTGTTTGCAGCTGCTCCTCAGCCAGCACGTGCTATCCTGCCCTGCCTTTTCGCCACCGTCCGGAGAACCAGGAATTCCGCACAGGTGCATCACTCCTGCTGCAGCTTCTAAGCGCAGGCGGTGTCTGAAACCTAAGGGAAGCAAAGCCCATTCATAGAATGCGCCCTGCCTGCTGTGTGCTGAGTTGTAGCCACATGATTCCATTCGGTCTTCCTGAGAACCCTTTAAGGTAGCTTTCATTATCACTGTGTTACAAATGAGCACATTGAAATTGCAGGGAGATGAGCATCTTGTGGAAGGTCATCCTGTCCCGTATGTATGGACTACAGCCAGTCTCTCCAACTCCTCTTGGCCATTTATAGAGATTAAATTAGAAATGCCTCTTCCTTTCTTAGAAAAATAAACCTAATAGGAAACTCAGAAGCTGTAAAGGAAAGAGTGAAGAATTTATCCACATTAAAATTTAAGGCTTCCACTCAATAAAGCATACTAAAAAAAAAAAATGGATCAAGGAAGTATAACAAACTAATGAGGGAATTACCGGGTTGTGACAAAGGCTAATTTTCTTAATAAAACCAAGAACTCATCAGATCCTTAGTAAGCACATGAAACTCTGTCCAGTGTCAATTAAAAAATACAGGTTGATGCACAAGTTATACTCCTCTAGCTGTTGGGTTGGCAAAGGTTTAAGGTTGATTATGCAGCTGGCCTTCCAGTCTGTGGTTTCTACCCTTACGGTAAACATGTGGGACAACTGGCATGATTCATCTACCCAGGGAAGTGCAAATCACTACAAGAACAGTGTCATGTGATGTATCAAAATGGGAAACACACATACTTTGGACTTCAAGTTTATCTCACATATATCCCACTATAGTCATTCAAATATAAGCACGTACTGGTATATTCATTGCACTGGTACATAGAATCCCAGAAACAGCTCAGTAGAGGACTAATAAACTATAGAACATTCACACAGTGGAATGATACCAGTCATTATGAAGCATTGTACACAGCAACAGATCATCAAAGATAGAACCAAACTGTGCACATTCTATAAACTTTTATCCTATTTGTGTTCATAGAAGCATAAATTTCTTGTGCATAGGAAACATTTGCAAAGGTACAAAGGAAATTGTCAATTATCTGTAGCAGAGAACTGGAATTGACAGTATCTTTTACTTTTCAGTTCATTCCATATAGTTTTAAAAAATTTACTATGAGCACATATTATGTTTATAACAGAGCACTAATTTTTTAAAAGCCAGTGAGGAGGACACTTATTAGAGCCCCACTTGCAAGCAGCAGCTTGTCCCATGCTGACAGATAGAACTTACCCAACTGTAGAGAACAGATATCAATGATTTAATAAATAATAAAGGGTAAAACTTGTAGCAAAACTGACCAAGATCTCCTGGAACTGAGCTTCTCTGGCGAGAGGAGTTTTTAGCCTTGCATAAATAGAACAAGATTTGGTATTTTGCTTTCTGAGATCTTATCTAATTATATTAATCATTTTTCCTGTTTACCAAAGTGACATTTCTTGTCAAAATTTGGAAAATAAAATAAGCTCATTCATTTGGGCTTTCTTTCTGTTGGGCTGCCAGGTTAGGCATAGATAACAATCCCAAGGTTAGACAAAGAGCAAATTGATGGCTGACCTGATGATTCATTAAAACAAATTTTGAAAAAAATGTATTGAGTTGTATGAGAGGTAAAGAGCTGAAGGATAGAGAATCGGAGATGTTATGAGGGCTGGAGAAGGCCAGCTGCCCCTTGAGTCTGTGCATTCCAGGCAAGACACAGAGGCAGCACCTCAAACAGCACTGTGTAAAACTTCAGAGATGAAAGACTTCTAACTTCTTCATCTTACCATCGAGAAAACTGAGTCCAGTTCATTCATTAATTTGATTTTAAGGTATCAATTATTCAATGCAGTACTCTTTTTACTTCCTGATACTGTACAATGCGAGAATACGTCCCCAGGACATTACTCATTATTCACTAGGGAAACAAGTATGACTTTCAATAAACCAAGACGAGTCATGAGATAAAACTGGAATTGAAGATCGGCCTTTGAAGTGGTTTCAGGTCATTACTTTAATACTGTGTTCATGTAGAACCTGTTTTATATTCATTTGCAGGCTTCAAATATCTAATTTCAGGGTGAAACTCAGCTGAGTGACATTAGGCTCTCTGAACTGTCTTTGGTTTGGTATGAAGTGAGAGGTCTGAAAAGGGTACAAAGCCGAATCCTCAGCTTAAAGGCAACAGTTATTTTTTAATTAAAATCATCCGATATTAGAATGGTAGCAGATTTGTGTCATGCTGCTTGGGTAGAACTGTAGGTACAGAAAACAGAGTCCGAACCAGGACAGAGAGCAGAAATGAAAGCCAAGTAGTGATGGAACCGTGGTCGTGACTCTCCGCCGCAGGCAGAATGGGAAGGAAAGACAAAGCACCAAGGGCAAGAGCAGTTGCTTTGGAAATGCTCGTTGGCAAGAAGAGTCTTGGGGGCTTAGAAACTCCTTCAGAAAAGTGGGCCTTGCCAAGTTTCCCTGGTGATCTTAAAGGAGCCAAAGGATAAGACTTTCCAAGAAGCATCATCATAGAAAAGGGATTCAAGCACTGGGAGCCTCAGATCCCATCTGCTGAGCTGTGGGTTAGTGTGACTGGCCAGATTGGCCCTGCTCATATTCCAGTCGCAAATTACCTAGAGAGCTGTGATTTGATCCATTGTGTGCTCTGTCCCATGTGGGAGGGCGCCTTCCTGAAACCCTGGCACACTGGGCTGGGCTGCAGGGCTTGATTTCCACTGTTGCCGGGACAGAAGGAAAGCATACCACCTGGTCAGGAGTCAGGGCTTCCCAGCTGCACAGCGGTGGGCGTGGGCAGGGCCCTGCGGAAGGAGAGCAGTCTCTTCCACAAGGAGTGGAAGTGGCCACACTGGCGGTAACCACTGCACTCGGGTGGCTGGGACGCACTGTACAGCTAAGCAGACTGTGTGTGTGTGGCTCTGTAGGGTCCTTTGGGTCCAGCAGAACCTTCTGCAAGCCCACCCCGTATGCCCTTGTGGAGTGGCACTGAATATTGTGCTGCTTCTTAGGGAGGCTGCTGCTTAGAAACACTTCTCTCCTGCCTCGTTCCCTCCCCTTTTCCTCTTCCCAGCCAGAGGAGGCCTCACTGAGCTTTGGAAGGGTCGGCTTTGATCACTTCACCTCTTCCGGCAGGAGTCCTGGAGTTGCCCACTGCCTAAGGTTTTGCTCCTGGGTCTGGTGCAAAGACTGGGTCCTCTTACAACATGGACTCAGACTTAAGCCACAGGAGCCCGGGAGGCACATCGAAGATAGACAAGCAATGTCCAGAGCGTACGCTTGGCAGCACGCTGAAGGGCCTGGAAAGCCACAAAAGCTGCTCATAGCTGGTTCTTAGATTCGGACCGGAGCCTTGCACCGAGATCTCTTCTTCTGCTTTCTTTTCTCTTGTGTCAGAGATCAAACCTGGTGTCTCACCATGGTGAGCACAGCTCTGATGCGGAGCTCCCAGGCCTCACAATGTGCGTCTTCTGAGGCGGGAGAAGGCTTCACACAGCCGTTTCCCAGCTTTGCCATGAAGACGCCCTGAGTGAAAGTCGCAGAGACCGAGTCCATTCACCTCCTCGACCTCTCCGCGTTCTCTTGGTTCATCGGATCTGAGACCTGGTTCCCCAGTGACGGCCTGAGGATTCCTCCCATCTTACCATGGCTCCCTTTTGGTTTTATTCTTTGCTGAACATCAAAAATATGACAAATAATTGGAAAATTGTGCTTGCTTTTGTATGTTAACTTTGAGGAACACATATTAAAATAGCGGTCACCTCACTGTGGCAGTTTAGTGACACATGCTTAAAGGATGCGCGTATTTGAGGACCGACAGACTGGTACAGACTTTGTCCTCTTTGAAGCCTGTCCCGGAATGAGGTGGTCACACATCATCTGGACCAGCAGATCACATGCTCAGCCCCATCTTTGTGGAGCGACCCCTGGTCCCCACAGGATCCATTGTCCCAGCACCTTGTCCCCAGGGGTATTGTTTTCATGACTTCAGAAAGGAATAAAAACTCAACTCCATGATTTTACTTAAGCAAGCTGTTAATTTTAAACAAGACTTTTATGAGCACAACAAGTAGCAGCCACCTTTCCACGTGAACATTAAACAAGAATCAAGGCGCGAAGAGCTAAGCTGGAGGAGCCTAGAAGGATCCATGAGATTTGGCAGGTTGCAGCAGACAAATGGCCTGCCAGTCCGTGACGAGTGTGCAGCCGCCGGGCGCCAGTGCTGGGAGGCACAGATCCACTCACTCTGGGATTAGCAGGCTCTGCCCTGGCAGCCCCCGGAGAGTTAGGGCCTGTGCGCGCTTCTCACCAGGAGGGCTGTTGGCCAGCACTGTCCACAGAACGGGGGGCGCCTGCGGGCGTCTGGGCCGCTGCTCCCTCGGGGCTGCCATGGCACGGGAACCGCCACCTCCTCAGAGCCCCTACTCTGCCCCGTCCGAGGGTGCGGCCACAGTGACCACCCAGTACAGGGTGGGCATTGGTGTGTGTGTGTGTGTGTGTGCGCCCCATATATCTATACACCTTTGCATTTTTCTCTCTTTTAAAAGTAATGCTTGTGCTTTTGAACAAGAATCTGTAATATTTCTGAATGTTCCCTTAGCAAAGTGTATACTCAGTCATATTTCTAGTAGCATTTTTCTTCAATGTTTTAAAAAAAAGCCGTGGCTGGGGTGGGGAGTGGGGCTGAGGGTGGGGCAGTTGCTGCATAGGTAATAAAGTCTATTTTTATCACCTCTATTAATTAGAGTGCTCCATGAGATGTGTGCTCTGGCTAGTTCAATATTTTATTAGCGAGAATACAGAGAACCTTTCTATTCTTATTTATCTTTTTACAGTGATATGTGTACTTTTTGCTTTACTAAGTACAGTGGGTAAAATACAGCTTTAATCTTTCTTTGCTAGTAGAAGTGATTTTTCTTTCTTTTTTTTTTT
>PVIC010000737.1:83356-109906 GCA_004025085.1 Thryonomys swinderianus | reverse complement strand
TTTTGAGAGCTATTGATGTAGAAAGAGTAATCGTTTATGACATTTATTTCAATATTGTATGTAGCTTTTTATTTTTATTTAATTTTGGGGGTGGTGCTGGGAATTGAACTCAGGACCTTGTGCCATTGAGTTATATCCTTAGCCCAGCTTTTTATTTTTAATCTCCAGAAATTTAAAGATTTTATTACATAAATCCTGTTAACTGCTTTAAAAAATGTTTTTGTATATCTAGAAAGCTTTTGCTTTTCTCATGGCAGATAATTCCTTTTATTTATTTTCTAATTTCGGGGAATGTATGATTTTCATGATGTAAGTCACATAAGAAATCCATGTGTATAGAACGTGTACCAATAAAGAATTCAATTAAAAAAATCCATGCCATCTATTGAGCTCAGGGCTTCAACACACGCTATGCAAGTGCTCTGTCCCTTAGCTACATTCCCAGCCCTATTTATTTTGCAATTCAATGCAAAATTAACCCAAGTTTTTATTTAATATCTGTTTCCATTTCAAACTTTTAAATTTGTATTTTTGTTAGGGTTATAAGAATAAGTGTTGTCTAACTTTCTATTTGCACTCTTTGGTTTCTGAGGCTTTTGAACTTCATAGGTGGTTTTCCAGTGAATCCTTGCCAAACAGCACAACAGAACGTTGAAAGGGACACACCTTGGTCCTTCCACCCTGCCTTCCCCGTGGTATGTATTTCATGCCTGACATCCAAGTGAATGAGTTGATTTGCTTTGTAGGGTTTCTCCAAAGAAATTAAAATACCTAAAACCAAATATGTTGGCTACATCAAGGATTATGAAGGAGCTACTTTAATGGGATGTGAGCTCAACCCACAGATTCCATACACAGAATTTTCCGTCATCATTAAAAAACAGAAGGAGGTAAGCAGGTCACCTCGTGTTTACTCATGGTCCATATCCAGGACAGCGTTCGTTGGGGTGGGCAGCGTTTTAGTGTGCGTAGCCCTGCCCGATGTCTGGTCTTAGCTTGATAGGGGTCATCGGTCTCCTTTCTAGATCACAGTTCCTTAGCGGGTCAGGACTTGCTAAATTGGTGTAAAATTCAAAATGTGTAAAGACAATGACATATTTTCACTTTACCTTCCAAAACCTTACACCTTCTGCCCTTACTCATCCTTCTCAATCTTCCCTCTCAACTTTTGTCCCAAACTAATTCTCCAAAGACCGTTCCTGGTGCTCTGACCCGCCATGGTGTCTTCATGCTTTTCCCCGCCTCTTGGTCCAGCACCACCGTGAGTCAGTAGTTCTTCCTCTCCCTTCTCTGGCACTGGTCGGAGCCACCAGTCTGAATTTTAATTTGTTATGTTACAGAGGCATTTATCTTCATGTTGTGTGTTGATCTCTCCTTCTGCACTGTGAGATCTGAAGACTCATCCCTCTAAGTGTTAAGTGGTGTGTCACCTAATAGCGGAGGGGCATCTTTGATGCCTGTGAACTAAATGAGAACCAGTAAATGGAAAGATTGATAGATACGAGTACATACGGTCGCAGTTTTAAGTTTCTCCAAGGAAGAACAACAGCAATGACAGAAAACATAAAAGGCATGTACCGTGGAGCACACAAAGGCCGTTTATTACATGAATGAACTTTGTGTGTTCAGCCTGGAGCACCTCCTGCTCCCTTTGGTTCGCTGGCGTTTGCAGCTGTGTCATCTCACATCAGTTCCACTCAGTACTTCTGTTATTCATTGCGGGGCACTTTTCCCTGACAAATCTCTACAGAAAGGCATCTGTCTTAAGCCCATCTTTGTTTTCTGGTTTCCATCCTAAACCCCAGCTCTGAGTTACTCGTCAGGCATTAGCCGTGCCACGGCCATAATAAAGCTTTTTACACGGTGTCTGGTGCACAGTAGTTAGGCGCGAAGTATTTTTCTTTATTTAAAGTGCCTTAAAGTGGTTCTTATGCTTCTGTAGAAGTGAGCAAAAGGCATTCTTTTTCAAATTAGAAAATAAAAGCAGCTCTTTTTGTTTCTTGGTCAAAGTTGTCCGCGTAAGAGCACGCTGTGAAAAGGGGCACTGGGAAGAGTTAATAAAGCACAACAGGCCCCTCTCTCCTGCCTCTGACGGAGGAGCTGGCTTTCCTCATTGTTCCCTTTGGGGTTTAATGAGCAGGTCTGGATTCAGCAGCACATTGTTCCGCTTTAGAGGCTGCCGGCCAACTAAAGCTGTCACTGCTGTCAGCTGCTCTTTCCTCAACCCTCCGCCCAGCAGCAGCAATTCATCCTCCAGGGTTGGCCCGGTGAGGACAGGATTCCCTTGGCAGAGGCTGCGTACTTTACGGGATCTGTTGGCCCTCCCTCCCCGCAGGGAAGCCAGCAGCACAGAGCTGTTTTAAAGGGCTAACAAAGCAGCCAACTTCGTAGGAGACAAGCACCCCCTCCCTTTTCTTCTTTCCTCTTGGCTCCTTCTTCTCCCCTCACCCTCCCTCTCCTGCCTGTAGCTTTTTCTCACACATACGGCTGAATGGAAGGTGGAGGTCTGGGTCTGCGAAGCTAGTTCTAGAATTTAAGAGAGACCCAATGGTCAGGTGTGCCCGTGCAGTCGTGTGATCCTAGCACCCCTCCCCCCAGGGCTGCAAGTTCAAGCCCAGCGTGCAAAACTTACTTAGTTAGACCTTGTCTCAAAATTAGAAAGTAAAATAAGGGGTGGGGATGTCGCTCTGTGGAAACACCAGGTTCAGAGGTGGAAAGAAAGAAGGAGGGAGGGCGAGAACATCTGCGGTCACTGAAATAAAGGGTGCATGTAAGGATGGAGTGGCCTTTTCCGGTATTCCTGTGTTATGTAGAATTTCAGATTTTGAAGTTTTTTTCCGATTTTGCGGTATTTGCATTTGCTCATCCAGCATCTGTAATCTGAAATACTGTACAATCTTAAACTTTTAGCTGTAAAAAAACCCTTGAGTAAGGTAAGAACAGCAAACAGTAGAAATCAGACTGTTTGGAGGAGGATGTCTCTGGCCCTCACAGCGGGGAGAGCAGAGCAAGTGGGAATTGTTGTTAGTGGAGATGGACGGAAGAAATGGGAAGAGTTGGACAGGCGGTTCACAGTGAACGGCTGGGCGTCACTTGCCGCGTGTTACCGCCCCGGGAAGGTGCGGCCCTCGGGAGTGTAGTGACACATGCGATGGTTTTGTGAGAGCCCTGCGAGCTTGTGGATAACCTTGCAATGGAATCAGCCTGAGCAGAGACTCAGGCCATCTGAGGTCGATTGATGGGCCCATGAAGAGTGAGCTCACTGGGCCTGTGGGTGAAGAAAGGAACCATTCGAAAAAGTCAACTGGGTGTAAGCAGATGGAGATTGCCTGTGGCTGTGCATGTGTGTATTTTGCTTTTTCCTTTCTGGAGTTCAGTTCTGATGTAGTTAATTTCAGGATGGTGGTTTTTAAGGGCTTTGTTTTGTTTTTAAAGGCAGACCGTAGCACTTTAGAATCACCTACTACATTAGGAAATATTTTACATGATAAAACATCTCAGAAAATTCTCCTGGTGACTCCTGGCATGGGTGTGTTGCTTTTTAATGTAAGCAACATAGGGGATAAACCTTGAGAAGTTTAAATAGTAGGAGGGCTGTAACTGTCCCTGGCTTTTGGGACTTCCTGTGGCTTATGCCCCTACCCTTCTAGGCTGAACAGAACCATTCTTAGTTACAGGACATGCAGGCTCTGGCAAGGTAGTGAAAATGCTTGGGACTGCTTTTGGGTTAATTCTGGCAGAGAGAAACAGGTCAAAATAATGGGCTCACCCTAAATATGACAAGTAGGTATTGGGGGCAGGGCATTCTTTCAGTACTGTACTGCTTCTGCTGGACAGCAGGGACATGTGCTTTGAAACTGGTTGTGTGACTCACTTGCTGGGCATAATGTAAAAGAAGGTTTTCATTTCTTGCCTGTTAAATAGCATTCACTTTCCACTTGTTTAATGAAAAAAAGACCAATTTTGTTAGGAAAATGGTCCCTAGGATGACTGAGTTGAACTGTATTATTACATAGACTTCTTTCACTAAACACATTTTCTTCCTCTACTTTACAGATAATTAAAAAGCTGATAGAAAGAAAACAGGCCCAGATTCGAAAAGTCTATCCTGGACTTTCATGTTTTAAAGACGGAGTTCGACAGATTCCTATAGAAAGCATTCCTGGAATTAGTATGTATAGATCTTTTTATAAAAGCAAAATCTTTTGGTGGTGCCATGAGTTGTGCTTGAAAGTTTCCACAGTGCAGTAATTTGCAAAGCCATCCTGCCCTTCCCGTTTATATCTGTGATGTTTTTAGTCTTTGCTTTTACTCTCTTTTCTTCTCCTCTTACTTCAGACAAACCAGAGAGCATCCTCTTGTTTTAGTAGTTCACATCCCCCGTTTATTAAGAGCATGATGTTTGTAACATAGCGCTCGGCATTACCCTTAAGTAACACTGAAAGTAGGGAAATTCTGTTTTACTGACAGGTACATTGAGTCCCAGACATGGTAATGAAGCAGCAGACCTTGTACAGTTTGTACCATATCTTACTGCCATCAACATGGTAGCAAAGATCTGTAATTGACTTAGTTTCCTTAGACTGTCATCATTTGCTATGTCATATAATTTGTTTGAAGTTCCCCAAGACTTACTGTCTGTGTTAGAGATGAGTTTATACTGAGTTAAAGCAAAATAGCTATTTTTATATATCAAAAGCTATTGGCTATCACTTGACAATTTTATTTGTTTCAAATCTAGGTTCTCATAGTATGTTGAAGATTTAATAAACAAAATAGATATTGTATAGCTGATCTTATTTTTACTTTTACAATCAGAGGTTCCAAAATGGGCATGGTAGTACACGCCTATAATCCAGGCTCTTGAGAGGCTGAGGTGAAGGATCAGAGGATCACTAAGAGTTTAAGGGCATCCTGAAAACTGCACAGTGAGAGACCATGTCTCAAAAAAGCCAGAACAAGCTGGGTGTGATAGCTCATGCCTTTATAATCCCAGTACTCAGGAGGCAGAGGCAGGAGGATTGCTCTGAGTTCCAGGCTAGCCTGGGCTACATAGGGAGCTCAGGGCCAGCCTGAACTACAAAGCGAGACCCTGTTTCTAAAAATAAAAATAAAAATAAACCCCAGAACAAAACAGAAATTCTACTTCTCTGTGTTATCCCTGGAAATGATTAGTAGCGTCATTACTAGCTACCATATCATTAAGTGGTCGTTTGTGTCAGATTTCCTGTTCTTTTTTCCTTTCCTTTCATTTCTCTGCATTTTTTCTTCCCTCCCCTTCTCTCTTCCCTTTCCTCCCCCTTCTCTTCTCCTTTCCCTTGTCTTTTTCCTTCCTTCCAGCTAACCTCAAAGGGGATAGTATCACCTAATTTTCAGAGTTCTGTTTTATAGCCCGATAATCAAAGGGAAAGGTTAAGTAACTTATTTAGGGTAAGTTAGTTTTTAAAGAGATGAGGAAACCAAATCCAGGTCTGACCACTTTCTACACCTCTACATGAGACTATATTGAATTATAAACAGTATCCTGGCCACATAAAATAGAGACTTGAAGACATTTTGCTTTAACTTGCAATAACAGCTTCACTCTTTCACATGCTTGTTAGGAAATGATTTGACTTATTTATTGGATTTAAAAATATAATACTAAATTATTATTTTCCACTGAAAGGTTGGAGTTCACACTTTAAAAAAACACTATAGGGCAATGTTGTAAGCCCAAGGAATTTGCATTGTGAGCTATATAAAGAAGTAAATAAATGCCATTAGATTCAGTCTGTTTCCAAAAACTCTTTTATTGAGGCTTGGCTGTAATTTATTACTCTTTTGATAAGTATTAAGTATGTTATTCTGTGACCAAAAGCAGTTCTCATTTAGTGTTTAATTTTGTTGACATATAGGAGAGACAGGCTGGAAACCGAGTGGAAAAGACAAAAGGTAAGTAGATGGGCAAGAGGATGTTAATGGAAGTGATTTTTTTTTTCCCTACCAGCTATTTCGAGCAAAAGGGCAGACTGATTTTAATCAGTAATACAACAGTCGGTGGGTTTCAGTTTTCATAAAATGTTCTGGAATGGCTCCAATTTTAGGTTTTTGTAAGAATGAACTGAATAATAATCCGCTGGCAAGAGGGTAAAAACTAATCCTTGGTGCTCGTTGTTTATTCTTTTCCTTTCAAGTAAAGAGCCCAAAGATCCCGACCAGCTTTACAGCACACTGAAGAGCATCCTCCAGCAGGTGAAGGTGCGTGTTCTCTTTGTTCCCTTCGTGCAAATATTTTGAAGTGATTTCCTGCAGTAATTTCTATACCAGAGACCTTTCTTTTTTCTTTACTCAAGAGCCATCAAAGCGCTTGGCCCTTCATGGAACCTGTGAAGAGAACAGAAGCTCCGGGATATTATGAAGTGATAAGGTTCCCCATGGGTAATGCCATTAAAATTTTTCCAAGCATACATTTAAGATTCTCTGGATGGCAGTTTGGGGTACAAATGGTTGAGGTTGATTTGTACCCCGCTGGCAGGGTTGCGAGTGGGTGGTGGGTGGGAGATCCCTTGTGTCTTTTGGGGGACAGTGATGCCAGAGCAGTGACTGTAGAGAAGCGGAGGAGTGTTCGTTATTGGGGACCTTCTGCAACCATCTTGGACAGTGCATACCCCGCACACCAGACACAGGAAGGTGGGGACTAAGTGAGGACTCAAACTGCTGACAGGACTGGATGTTGGTTCTTTGGACATAACCTCACTTACAGTCTATTTGTGTTGTTACAGAGGGAAAATACCAGGTTTTGACCCTTTTATGTGTTTATCATAAGTGGCTATTTCTTGTAAGAATTTTTCAAGATAAGAGGGCAGACTAATCTGCTTGGCTGCTTTACTTTCAGAGGAAGAAATTGTAGCTAGTGTAGTTCTTGGTGTTCATGCTTTTGGTGGATGTGGTTAATGTTACTATGTTTTTAAATTATTATTATTGTGTGTTGGGCGGCTAGTAGGACCTTTGCACTGGATTACATTTCCAGTCCACTTCATGTTTTATTTTGAGATAGGGTCTTGGTGAGTCACCAAGTTGTCCAGGCTGGGCTTGAGGTTAATGTACACTACTTAAGCTTTGTCCTCATCCAAAAACAAAAAAAGCTGCCTTCAGAAAAGTAGAATTACAGTGCTTACTTGGGCAGCGCACATACTAAAATTGGAAGAAATGCAGAATGGCAGAATTTGGTGCTGTGCCTGAACAACACGACAGGGATGATTAATGGAATCACTTGAGAACCCCAAATTAAATCAGTTTGGCAATGTGCAGAAGACAAGTAGCTGAAGTGAGAGGCAGAGTCTTCTGTGCCCTTTCTACTTGTAAACTGCTCCAAAATACAGAAAGCAGAGTGAAAGGGATCTACTTGCTCTTGGATGGTTGGGAGGTATTTCCCAGGGTTTCCTGTGGCAGTAATTTTTCACGTTAGTGTAGTAACAATTTAAATAGCCTCTCCTCATTTTACTTTTGTATACTTTTCTTTCCTTCTTTCTTCCTTGCAACTAACTTTATATTGTACAAGAAAGGGAAGATTGAACTCAGAATTCTTGAAAGGAAAGGTGATTTGTGACTTGGTTTCTGTAAAGTGAAAAATATGTTCGGGTCGTGTATTCGTTTCCTATCTTCAGTAGTCTTCTTAGATCTTTATCCTTTGGCACATCTTTTTTGGTGTCATTGAGCTGTACTCATTAGAGCTTCATTTTAGCTTCTAAGGGAAGCTTAGCTTCATGGCTAATTATATGAGCTTTTGGAGAGAATAATTTGTTTTTAGCCCCTGTGGATATACACTCTGATACCTGCACTGGTAGGACTAGTGGATCCTATCTGTTGCAAACTACTCATAGCATGAGAAAGGTGTGGGCGTGTCCAGTGGATGCTAGCTCTCTGCATAGCCCAGTGCTCTTGAGAAAGTTGACCATGTGGAGCAAAGTCCTTGATGACTAAGAGATGTCCTAGTCAACGTTAATAACACAGTGAAGTTGCTCTGTAATGCAGCAGTTAACTGTTTTTCCTGGATGGCTTCAGATGCTGAGCAAATTGTGTGGTCCTACTGGGAAGATGGCCATCTATGTGAAAACAAGATTGACAAGTCATTCATTTACATTTTCCTGTTAATGCTTTGTTGGACTTTTCTAAAAACACTTATTTTTTCCCCACGTTCTGAGTATTCTTTTCAGATAGGTGGAGTCCAACTTGTTTCCCATAGGGCGTTGTACGGTGGACAGTGTCTGAGAGTGGTCAAACCAACTGTGACTTCTTCCCTGGGGCTTGGTGGGCAGGATTTTCCTGTTTACCTAGTGTTCCCAGGCTGGGAAGGGGGTGTGAAAATAGAAAGACTTAATTACTTTGTGCCAGCAATATTATTATATTTTAACCCTCGTCACTGGTCAATAGAAAGAGTTTAAGACAAGAGGACTAAAGCTACCACTTTTCCTTTCAGAATTCTGAAATATAGAAAGGAAGTTTTCAGAAGTGATTATAATTATCCATGAAAGTCCAGTTATCTCTGTTGTTCTTACTTGGTTTCTGTGAACTCTCTTAACCTGCCTCCCAAAACCTTTTACAGTAACTTCTCTTCGTCAAGTTTTGTACAACTTTCTCCTCCTTTTTTTTTCTCCCCAACATGGTTCTTTTAAAACTTTCTAAGCTATTGTGGCTTCTTCATAATAGCCCACCCTGCTTCCTCTGGTGTGTGGTTTTATCTTGCTTTTTCCTCTTTTACTTGGCCCAAGTTCACTCTGCAGAGCCAATTTCTCCCTCAGTCTTCACTTTTTAATATTTCAAGTAAACTTTGCCCCCCCCCACACCACTCTCTAGAAAACATTATATTGAACAATATATTGGAGAACCTAGGGGTTGAACTCATGGCTTTTGGACTATGCTACATTCCTTACTCCATTTTATTTTCATTTTGAAACAAATTCTCACTTGTTCCAGGCTCAACTTGAACTTGTGAGTCTGAGCCTTCCAAGTACCTGGGATTACAGGTGTGTGCACCATAGTGCTGGCTAAGGCAGCATGTCTTAGTGGTAGGCTTTTTTAGATAGAAGGAATGTAAACACCTAATTTTACTTAAGAGTCACAATTTCATCACTTTTCCTTTCTTAGATGACAGACCATCATGATGTGTTCAGTCATACTTGGATGAGATACTTAGTGGAAAATTTCTAGTCGTTTTCTTAATACTATTCAATAACATCCCCTGCACTCACATACATTCTGCAGGGCTCCAAGTCGAACTCAGAAAAGGACATACTCTATCAAAGATAGAACTTAAAGATCAGTAGAACAAGATATTTTCTAGATATTTTCAAGATATTTGGCGTTTATGATGCACTTAGGATTTCACTTCATTTTTGTACTTTTTAAGTTATGAGTTTAGGATTTTGATCAAATGAATTTCTCACTGTACATAAATTAATAAAATACAGTGTATTTGTACATTTCTTTTCCTCACAACAGTTTGATAATAGAAACATTGGTAGTCAATTTGACTTACTTTTTCCACACATAGTTGCTGTAATTATATTTTTAAATGATGGAGCCAGACTTAAAAGGCAACTAGGAAACCATAAGCAGATTTTAGCATCTTCTAATTTGCACAGAATTTTAAGAATTGACCTTGGGAATTAAATAAACCCCTTTGCAGTTTTAACAGTTTAGATTAGGTGCTGTTTTTATTTGTAGACCAATACAATCTAAAGTGTGTAGATATATGGGGAAATATTTTTTACAAGTCTTAAGAGCTTACTTGCTTTAAAAGAAAAGGTTGTCAGTTTATTCCTACATACAACAATAAAACAACAGAATTTAGGGAAACAAACTCGATTGGATTGTTTTAAGTAATTAAATATTTCGATAAAAACGTTTCACCTGCTCTACTCCATCAGGTAGGCCTCTTCTGTGTAGTTCTGAATGAGTGGCTAACAGTCATTTTGTCATAGTTATAGTTGCTAATTGACTCAGCTTCCTTATGCTCAGTAGGGGATTGAACCAGAGGACTAGTAATTGTTCCTGAAGTGCTTGTGATTTTACATTAAAAAGACCCCTCTGAAAAGAATGACTGTGAGATTTAAGAACTGTTTTCCTTGATTAGAATTATTTATCTTAAAGGCACTAGGACGATAAAAATGTAATCAAACCAGCAACATAGATTCCTTCTCTGTCTTGTTTTGGTCACCTAGTATTTGAAAGGAGTCAGAGATCATTAATATTTTTTTTTTCTTGTGCAGATCTGAAAACCATGAGTGAACGCCTCAAGAATAGGTACTATGTGTCTAAGAAATTATTCATGGCTGATTTACAGCGAGTCTTTACCAACTGCAAAGAGTACAACCCCCCAGAGAGTGAATACTACAAATGTGCCAACATCCTGGAGAAATTCTTCTTCAGTAAAATTAAGGAAGCTGGATTAATTGATAAGTGATTTCTTTTCCCTTGGCTTTTTAGGAACTAACCAAACGCGTGTCTAAAGCAAGATGGTTTAGTTTTTTAAAAAGAATTGGACATCATATGTTGAAGAGACTTGTAATAATTAGCACTTTTGAAAAACAAAAAAAAACACCTCCTTTTAGTGTTTCAGATATGTATTTAAATTGAGGTCATAGAACTTTTTTATTTTATGGGATAGATTTTAATCTATTTACTACTATTATGTAAATTTTCTATGACATGTCCATTAGCCGGCTGTCCTAAGATAGAAGATCAGGGGTTTCTTTGAAACCTGTATGTGAGGAAATTGCACATAGTACCACAATTTGGGGGAATATAGAACATTTTCAGACCATGAATGTTTCCATTTTTTTCCAATGGAATGTGAGAGTTTATTTTTATTTTATTCTGAAGGACTTTAAGGAAGGGATACATGACGAAAAAGCCCGTAAAAAGTGAAATATGTGATGTTTGAAGTCTCTTTGTAGACTTTTTATATATATATATTTTTAAAACACTCATCTAGTTGAGGTGCTTTGAGCAGTTCTGAAAAATGCAGCTCCACAAAGGCAACTGCTTTGATTCCTAAGGAAGAGATTTAAATAATGCAAATTTTTTATAAATCTGGGGTTTTGATAATTTGTCTACCTACAACAAACTTGTGAGTGCATAACCACTATTTCTACACACATACGTGATATTATATTTGACTTTGCTTATGCAGGCCATAAGTTCCAAAGGGTAATTTCCCAGGCCATAAAAGCATAAACTTGAAAACACTTGAAATTGAACCAACAAGCTTTAATAGGAAAAGATGTACAGTCTGTATATGTATTAATCTGGTGAATCCTTATTCTAATAAATGAGGATTTTTTTTCTTTGATACTCACGATCCCACATTAATGTACATGTGAACCTTTTTTCCTTTCATATCTCCAGAATATGTTTATACCTGAGGTGAGTTAAATTCTCACCAAGGTTTGCTGTCAGTATTTTAACAGCTCCATTGCTATATGGGTCCAGGCCTCCATCCCACTGAAATCCATCAGACCGCCTTACCAACTAACCTGTTGGGAGATTCTGGCTTACTTCTTGGGATGGTTTCCTGATTACACTACATAGAAAAGTGGGACATCAGTCATTGCAACTCTGGGAAAAACTAATACACAACCATATTGACGGTCTCGACACTAATTTTTAAGATGTAGATTTATAAACTGAGTTTTGTAAAGGGTGAAGTTTTAAAAATGTATTTAACTTATGTTTTGTATCAGCATAAATTAAAATGGGGGTCATTAATAGTCACTGAAAACAGTTGCCACAGCTAATATGCATGAAGGAAGATACTTGCACAGGGCTATTAAGTTGGTGTATGTGCAGCGGAACTGAGCACTGGCTGTTAAGTTGGAAATGTTGCTTTTGATCTGTAAGAGATGTGCAGAATGCTCACACTGAAAAATGCCTCCTTTCAAGTATAAGAAATCGCCTTGAGTGGTATCTAGATTTCTAATGAAGAATGTTACACAGTTTGGATTAAGTATCTTGGACTGGTTTTAAACAGAGCTTTTGTAGCAGATTTGCTAAAGCATCTGTCCAGCTTGGTATCCTGTGAAAGTTTGTTATTTTCTGGGTAGAAATCCTTATAGAGTATTGTCTTTAAAATCAGATTGTCTCTTGTATATTGAAAACATTTTTATGTTTTCTAATTTAAAAGTTAATATTTTCTTATAGATATTGTGCAATAAAGCTGAAGTAGGATGTGTGGTTTTTGCAAATGCTTTAACAGCTGATAAAAATTTTACATTTGTAAAATTAATATATTGTATTGGTACAAAATAGTTTTAAATTATATTTTAAAAAGCTCCCATTCTGGTGCTGTGTTTTCTTCTAACAGCTTGAAGTTAACAGGACAAATGTGTGATATGGTATTGACCATTGACTATATCTTTTTAATTCCTAGCTCTTAAACTTTGCTGAAGATGTTTGGAATTGTTGGCATTTGTGGGAAGTTTCATAAAAACCCATACCCTATTAATAAGATTTTTTTTTTTTTTTGAGACAGGGTCTTGCTTTGTAGTTCAGGCTGGACCTGAGCTCACTGTGTAGTCCAGGCAAGCCTGGTACTCAGTAATCCTCTTGCGTCTGCCTCCCGAGTGCTGGGATTACAGGTGTGAGCCAACCATGCCAGGTGTTATGGTATGTGGTACTGATTGCTGCTGGATGTGAGTTGTCATGACCAGTATTGTTGTATGTGGTTACCAGGGATTGAACCAGGGACCTTGCGCTTGCTAGGCAGACGGTGGAACCACTGAGCTAAATCTCTGGCCCATTAGTGAGATTTTTAAGATGAGAGAATTATATATAATTTTTAATATATTTATAATATATAACATTATGTAATATAATATATATAATATTTTATATATATATATATATTTTAAAGACAGGGTCTCACTTTGTAGTTCAGGCTGGCCCTGAGCTCACTATGGAGCCCAAGTTATATTCAAACTCACAGCAATCCTCCTGCCTCTCCTTCTTGAGTGCTGGGATTACAGGCATTAGCTACCATGTCGAGGATTGTGGTGGGGGTACCAGGGATCGAATTTGAGACCTTGTGCTTGCCAGGCAGATGCCGGAACCACTGAGCTAAATCCCCGGACCATTTCATATATTTCATCCACAGAAGAGCGTTACTGGCTTAAAAACCAAAGGCAATATTTTCTTTTCTTCTGCATTTGTGAAATAGAAGAATTAAGCAAATTTTAAACCATCTCCTGTGTGAGCTTTTCATGTTGCCCAAAATGCTATCTGTAGGAAATATATATCCTGTTGGGATTTGAGAGGACTCCACAAAGAAGATTCTTCTTACCTATTGAAATATGAACCCACAGGGAATAAAAATAAGGCATATGATGGTTAAAATAGCATCTGTCTTACTAGTAAAATGAATACTGGTGAATATTGCTCCCTTTTTTCTGCACCAGTAAGAGCTATGTACCCCGCTGATAGGGTGTTTGCCACTGAGCTTAGAGCAGTGATCTTAGAAACTGGTTACCTCTGAAAAACCGAAGTGAGGAGAAGGGCGTACCAGCCTGTGTCCAACTTTTGCCAAGTAGGTTGTTACCAACTCAGGGGAGGAACAATGAGGGGAAAGAGAATCTGGGATGGTTTGAGCTTTCTCACACACATAAAATTTGAGTAAGTTACCTTACATCTCTCTAATCAGAAGTGTCCTAGAAGAAAATTTTTGGTTTCAACCAGTTTGAAAAAAGCCATATATACATATATATATATATATATACATATATATATATATACATATATATATATATATATATATATGTATATATATATGCTGGAAAGGAAAGCATGAGGCTTTCATTTTACCAAGAAGTCAGATTTGTAGTCGTGGAGAAACTAGGAACAAGATGTTGATAGGCCAGTGATTTGCCACCCTTGAAGCTCATACTCTGCAGATCAACCTCAGTGTTCATTTCAGATAAGACCAGGCACGTTCAGATAAGATCAGGGTGGTGTGGCTATACTGTTAATTTCTTTTTTTTTTTTGAGACAGCGTCTTGCTTTGTAGTTCAGGCTGGTCCTGAGCTTACTTTGTAGCACGGGCAAGCCTTGAACTCAGCAATCCTCCTGCCTCTGCCTAAGTGCTGGGATGACAGGCATGAGCCACCACACCTGGCACTGTGGTATGTGTGGTACTGATGGCTGGTGGGTGTCAGTCACCACACCCAGTATTGTGTATGGTTACCAGAGATGGAACCAGGGACCATGCGGTTGCTAGGCAGGCTCTGGAACCACTGAGCTAAATCTCCGGCCCTGGACTGTTAATTTCAGACACTTGGCCAAGGAAGGTACTGATGTCTGGTTGGCATGAATCACCATGCCCAGCATTGTATGTAGTTAACAGGGATGAAACTCAGGACCTAGCACTTACAAGGCAGACACCAGAACCACTGAGCTAAATCCCAGGCCCCTTAACACCCTTTATACTGAAATGAAACACCTTGTTAAAGAGCTGGACTTACAGAATGTTCACTGCAGCACCAATTTGTAAGTAATGGAAAAGTGGTAACAAACTGTCTCAAAAGAGGAACTGATTAAATTTGGTTTATATATACTGCAACGATTGAAATAAAACACTAACCACAAGAAGAAATGATTTCTCTCATCTGAAAAGTAGAATTTTTTTTCCACTGGAGCCAGCAGGTTTTATTGATGCTCATGGGGGGTTGGAAAGGCCCTCAGTCAGCGGATGCATAAGGCCTGGGCACGCTGGGGCAGCTGGTGGGGGAGGGAAAGGACAGTTTCCACGCTGAGTATCGGGGTCACAAGAGGACACGACCGCCCACCCTTGGCCCTGTGGTGTTGAGCGCTGCCGGGACAGCCTCAGCGGGCACTTCCTCCTGCCGTGCTGCTGTAGGGCTGCACACTCAAGGTAGCACACAGCGTGGATCTGCTTGGCCAGCGCCTGACCCTGCTCCTTGAGGCGCCGCAGCGTATCAGACCGGGCTCTCAGGTCTTCCTTGGTGCCCTCCACAAGGACGGGCACATCCCGGAAGTGGTGGCACACCTCTGGGTGTGGACGGTGGACTGGCAGTGGCAAGATGACGAAGAGGTACGGAGACGGTCATACTCCCCCTGCCCGCAGTGTCCCACAGGGTCAGGTTCCCTGTGCGCGCTGGGCACTGTAACTGGAACACCCTGGGGATGTTCCCCCATGGCAGGCTGTGGTGGTGTAGCTGGTGAGCAGGCATGTCTTGCCCACAGCCCCGTCGCCCAGCACCTCACACTTGATGCTCTGGATTGTGGGTGAAGCTGACGTTTCGCAGGCAGTGTCTGCCCCTCTTCTGGGCCCTCTGGGTCAGTGACCTGGTGCCCTCCCTGTGGGGGTGTGGTGGGGGCTGGGGGCAGCAGCAGCAGCAGCAGCAGCGGCTCTTGGCTGGAGAAGGAAGTGAGTCAGAACTTAACACTGTTTAGGCTGAAGATGTAGCCTGATGGGGGAGCCTCACGTACCTGAGATGCTGGGTTTGAGCCCCAACCTGCCACAAGTGTAACCATCGGAAACAGGTCAGACATCCTTCACAGATACCCAGGTTATCAAGTTCTTACTTGTGCTGGGGGTCAAAAGCGGGGCCTCCCACATGCTAAGCAGCACTACCACTGAGCCACACCCCCCACTGTTGCAGCGATCTAATGGCATTCGATCCTAGGAAAAGTCAAGAAGTTCAGCTATTTCAAAGTGTACAAAACAGACTTCTCAAGTCAGGAGGACTTTTACAAAGCACCTTTGAAATGATCCACAAGGCTCCTCCATTCCAAAGCCGCAAAGGTGAGAATGAACTTCAGGTTTCCAACACACTGTATTGCACAGGCTGAGATTCTCTGTGGTGAACGAGTTTTCTGATGATGGAAATGTTCTATATTTGCATAGCGCACAACATGGTAATCATTAGCCAGATGAACTGAGACTGAGAAACTGAACTTCGTTTTTTTTTTTTTTTGAGACAGGGTCTCGCTTTGTAGTTCAGGCTGGCTCTGAGCTCACTATATAGCCCTGGCAAGCCTCGAACTCAGCAATCCTCCTGCCTCTGCCTCCCGAGTGCTGGGATGACAGGTGTGAGCCACCACACCAGGCTGAACTTCGTATTTTTAGTTAAGATAGCCACTTTATAGTTTCCATGAATTAAAAGATAGATATAAAAGGACTGCTTGATAGAACTGGTAAGAGACTGATGGGGAGATAGGCTGTATGAATCAGTGACTTCAGGTCTAAAAAATTTGGGGGGACAAAGCATTTTGAGTGTGACTGATATGGAATGCAGACAGATACACAGGTGTAGTAAGAAAATCTGCTTTTGGCAGCAGGACTTTGAGGTCAGCCTGGGCTACGTGGGGATTTTATGACCAGCTTGTAGAACATAGTGAGACCATCTTAAAAAACAAAAATATACACCACCCCCCTCTCTCCCAAAATAACAACAAAACCCTTAGGTCAGGTAAATGCAGAATTTTGTGTGTGCCAGGCATCAGGCCTCAGCTACGGTCTGTGCTATCCAAGTACCCTACCACTGAGTTACATCCTTAGGCTGAAATTAGAATTTGTTGATCATAGATCTAGAGACTAAACAAAAGTTGCAAGAGAGAAATGTTTAAAGTTGGGAGCAGGTAGTTCCTTGGCAGTGACTAGAGAATGGGGGGTGGGAGAGAGAAAATATCCATGGACAACAACAGTGACGGCTAGAGAGCCAGATAGATGGATGCTATGATAGGAAAACACAAGCTCTATTTTATACACATTTTATTGTTTTTTAAAAATTGAACCACCCATAGTGATTTTAAAAAGTATAAAGTGGTACATACAAAGATAGATGTCAGACGCTGTAAACTGAACTAATTTTGATCATGAAAACAGAAAAACTCCTGGTTATTAACTTTTGAGATTTTTGCCTAAGTAGGGAGCTCTGGGAGTCTGTCCACGACAGACCTTAGTTTTTCTGAGGTGACAATTTGAACACATACTCAGCGTTGATAATTATGCCATCAACTAGTCCATAAGCCTGCACAATCATCAATTCTCTGTGATTCTGTAAACATTTCATCTGAGGAATAAAATCTAATAGCAATATAGGGTGTTCTGTACTTATAGAGCCTACTAATGAATGTCAGGGATTTTACTAAAATATTTATAAGAAGTTTCAAAAAAATCCTCACCCTAGCTTAAAAAAAAACTTTTAAAAAAAGTATCCCTCACTTAGGGAAAAAATAAAAATATGCCAAAAGATTATACAATTTCCAAAATGTTGGTACTGAATATATTTTGAATAGAATGAAAGGGTTTAGGCAGTACCAGAAAACCAAAGAATTCTTTTGTTTGAAGAATTGTTCATAAATCTAGGGTCCTGTTAAGAAAATATCCTATAGCAATAGTTCCGTCCTCCAGCGTGCTATCTTACAGATTCTCTATTGAAGCAGAAGGAATGGATGCAGTACAAATTTATGCATTCAAGAGAGATTTACTGTATTTGCTTTATACTTTTTTAGAACGTCTTGAATTCCTTTTCTGCTTGAAAATAGGAGAATTCAAGAAACACAAATCTGTGAAAGGGTCTCCTCTTCTTAGTTTCCTATAAGGGTAAAAAATGAGATTTCAGGTATAATTATAAGTATTGCAGCATTATTCTTCAGTATAACATTATAAAAATATACCAGTTTTAATATTCTTGCTTTAGTTACCAAGTTTTTATGGTTCAAGTTAGACTCAGTTGTGAATGACACCCCTTGACTTTACTCTTCCCACATATCTCACTACAGATGAGCTCCCACAAATACTTACGAAGCTAGTGTTGGCTCCTTATAGTTCACACTGCTCGCACACCTACGCTTAGGGAGACACATGGATGTGCTTGCTTGCTTCTTTTCTGGAGAAAGAGAAAGTCTCCGGATTTTTATTTCGGGTAACAAAGGAACGTTGGTGATATCCTTCAGGCCACAGTGAGGTGAGGGGTGAGTGGTAGGTGGTACACCTAGAAAAGCAATGTCTTCTGAACATGGTTCCAAGGAAAATTCAGTTATAAAATTATCCTCACTCATATATCTTGAATGTACAGAAAATCTGGGGTAGTACAGACTTTAAAAATCTTTTCACTATTTTTTTATTTTCCTTTCAGGTGAGACAGTGTTAAAACATTAGTGAGAAAGAGGTGATATAATATGACATTTTATGTTTTTTCAGTATTGGATATTGATGCAGGGCCCTCACAGTGAATGACGTCAGTTCTTTTATGCTTTTTTTTTAGCATTCTGATGCAAGTCTTGCTGATTTGACCAGGCTGCACTTGAACTGGCAATCTTCTGGCCTCTACCTCCCTTGTTGTTGGGATTATAGTCCAGGAAATTTTTTTTTTTTTTTTTTTGAGACAGGGTCTCGCTTTGTAGTTCAGGATGGCCCTGAGCTCACTATGGAGCCCAGACAAGCCTGGAACTCAGCAATCCTCCTGTCTCTGCCTCCCGAGTGCTGGGATTACAGGCGTGAGCCACCATGCCCGGCACTGTGGTATGTGGCATTGATTGCTGGTGGGCGTGAGTCAACATGCCCAGCATTGTATGTGGTTACCAGGATCAAACTCAGGACCTTGCACTTACGAGGCAGGTGCTGGAACTAATGAGCTAAATCTCTGGCCCCAGTCCAGGAAATTTTATTAAGATGTAATATTCTTCTGTGGTAGTTTGGGGAGAATGAGTCAATTTAAAATAAACAAAATTTCATTTTAGCCACATCTTGCTACTTAGAATCGTGAAGCTCTCCCTGTTTATTATACCTAAGTTCATGATCAGACTTCCTATTGTCTTATAAAGTCACTTAAACTTTTTCAGTTAAATGATGACAATTCTAAATCACACCCTCTATGAAATTCAGGATAAAATATGTTCTTTGTAGTAAAGCTAATATGTTAAGTTACTGGTGTTTTCCCCACAGAAACATACAAATTGCTCTGCTTTGGAGCTACATGTACACAGTAACGGGAGACAGGTATCCAATACCCAGCAAGGGCAGCTATTTAAGATAAACCATCTTAAATAGCTTTAACAAAGAAACCATACTGCAAGAAAAACTAAGTGGTAACTGTAAAGGGGTTTTATATTAAGCGGCCATATGCCCCAGGGTTAGCTGAGTTTCAAAGTCTTTTTTTGTCACAAGGAACATACTATATTATATTACTCCAATTTTCAGCTTGAAAAAGATATATAAGCAACATAATAGATCAGGTGCTATAATGCTTCCAAACTTTAATGTATTTATGAATTCACAGGGGAACTTGTTAAAGATACAAATTCTTAGACAGGCATGGTGGCTCTCTAGTGTTCACAAGGCTGAGGCAGGAAGATTGCTGGAAGTCTGAGACCAGCCTAGGGTATATAGGCCTTCTGAACTACATAGTGAAGCCCTGTCTAAAAAAAAAAAAAAAAAAAAATTTAAAATGCTATTTTTATCATAACTAAGATTTTCAGATGAGAATCTTTGTGGGCAAGTTCAGGATATATTACTAACACTGCAACCACACCCATTTTCAACCTACATTTTCTGAGCTATAATTTTTAGTTGTCTTACAGAAGAATACTAAGTGAGCCAGTTCAAGAAAAAGTTTGTCTTGTTTGTGGACCTTTATTAAGTAGACAATTATTTTAAATTACTCTCCCTGTTAAATATAAAGCAAGTCATTCAAATGACAGGTCACTGGATTCAAGCTGGATTTCATTTTCAGCATCATTTCCCCACCCCCACTTCACCCCTTTCAGACCCCTTCTCCAACCTGGCAGGTATCATTTAGTGAAAACAAAAATGTTATCTCCACGATAAGCAATATTTGTTGCTGAAAGAGATTTGAATTTGCTCGAAGTAGGGCAGTGACACACTGTGATTTCTGTGCCCTGCCCCCACTATTCAGTCAGCTTGGAGCTCTCCTTAGACACAGATGGTAAGTCTCTAACCTCCCTCAGAGAAACAGATGGTAAAGTATAGTATGTGAGCATCAGGAGTGATCATTTACCATAAATACTACAAATGCAGGCAAACAAGCTCACTTACTTGTAGGAGGCTTGGCTGGTGTAGACCCCTCCACCTCTTGTCCCTCTGTGTAGTTTAGTGCTCTTTTAGATCGAGGCCGGGTGACTGGTCCACCCGATGATCTTGGGAGATTCTGAGTGTCCTTCCAGTGGGGTATGTAGAGGTCATCGGAACTGTCTACAGAGCTGCTGGATTCACAGAGGCTCGCTTCAGACTCACTGTTGCTTTCTTCTCTATCACATTCAGTGTTCGTTTTTTGTCGGAATGGAGTGAGGTGAATACCCTCTTCCAAAGTAAAATTGTAAGCATCACTGGAATTGACAGATGCATCCAATTTTTGGGAGCAAACAGTTTTTTGATTTTTACTTCTGTGCTCTTTATACTTTGACGCCGACTTAGAGTTTCTTCTTTTTGCTTTTCTTTTCTCTTTTTTTCTTACTTGTACACTTCTATGCCGACTTTTATTTTCAGATGTAGATTCTAAAATGACTTCTTTTATTCTGGTAAACTCTCCTGGTTGAATCAGCCTTGGTGATAAATTAATTTTGTCTTGGTTCCATTGACTGACATTGTTTTCTTTGTTTTGTGGTTTGTGTATGTTCACTACTGGCTCTGCACATCTGATTCTTTCCAGGTCAAAAGATTTCCCTTCCAAATAACTGGTTTCAAAATCATCCAGCATATCAAGCTGACTATTAAAATGTTCCTTTATGTGACGACGGAGAGATACAGTTCTAGGTAAGACATTAGTAGCAGACATTGCTTCCCCTGAATCAAAGTCATATCCTGCTTCTGTGTCTTGAGGATTAGGAAGTATCTGCTCTAGGAATGTAAAAAGTAAATGAGAAACACTTACTTTTTGGAAATTTGAATTTCAAGGATCTTAGGATTCAAAAGTTGTAGAAAACTCATTCTATAGTTTATCTAGTTATTTTAAGTAAGTACAAACCTGGAACATTTGCCATCTATTTACCTATGAATCATCAACTAATGGCTATTTTTAACATGTGTAAGAACATTATAAAGTCTTTAAAAATATTCCAACATAGACTTTATGTAGTTCTAGTTCAAGAGTTTAAAGAAAAATGATTATTTTGAGTTGCAGAGTCAGAGGATCAGAATCTCAGATTCCTAAGTAGGACAAATACATGGAGAAAAAGGTAGCTAAGTTGTTACTTGAAAAATTAGTAAGATAGTAAGATAACTAGAAGGATTTCCAGGTAGGAAAAGTGGGATATTCATCTGATTTGGTGATGTCTCTTCTTCAAAGTGGGTATTTGAGAACTGGGACACATGTATTAAAAAGTAGCAAGAAGAGCATGGCTTTGGTGCTCAGCTTGGAGTTTAAATCCTACTTCTTACCATCTGAATTTCTACTTCTAAGATGTTTTACTACTGTGAGTGTCTAGAAAATGGAATATGTATTCTCAGGTGGCTGTGAGGGTTAAATGAAACAGTGTATATAAAACGCCTAACATAGAGCTTCTCAGGTAGTATGGTTTGTTCTGGTTATAGATTTGGCATAATGGATGGATGTAATTTACATCTATATTATTTTTCCTTAATTACTGTTAAGTAAAATAAACTGGTTTGCCTTGAGAACACCCAATGAACAGATTTACAAAGTTAAAATCAAAGGAAAACTAGAGAAGTTTAATTATCTTGTTTCTAAATGTCTTGCCCTTAATATTTTCAGATTTTTACTAAAATTACCTTTTATTTGGGATGATTCTTTTTGTCCTGGAAGGTCACTTTCTTGAAAAGGTACTTGCCTTAGAAAAATGCCAATGAAAAACAGAAATTTACTTAGCAATTATGTAAAAAAAAAAAAAAAAAATCAACATTTTCCTAAAATTTAATCTATTTCTTTCAGTATCATTTCATAATTCCATTCCAAATCTGTGTTCGTTTTGTATCAAAGGAAACAAGAAACACTTATGCTGATTACTGAGGCTGATTTATTATGACTGACATTCAACTCCTACTGCAAGAATGGTCAAATAATTCTTCCTGAAAATATGGCATACTTTGTGTCTTTTAACTGGAGAAACAGCCAAACCAAACTGACTTATAATCTAAAAATGCAATTTGGCTGCTAAAGTCTTTTGAGCCTTGCTTTGTCATCAACAGAGCTATGATTTGTTGGTAATATATGGCACCAACTCCTGAATTCTTCTGAAGTTCTTAAACACTTTTGTTCTCTGGTTCATGAGCTAAGAACTTTTCTTTATTTTCAAAACCTATTACTGGCAATTTTATCCTAATTACAGTTTTATTCTTTATTCTGTGTACAGAATTTTCTACTATAGATGTCAAAAATTAAATATAGGTTTAGGTAACAGATATAGAGCTGCAGTAACTAATAATTATTTAGAAATCTTATAAGAACTTGACTACTACATCTTGTTCATAACATTTTGTCAGATCTTTAAATCTAACAGTTTAAAAGCAGATAATGACTTTTAGAAAACTCATATTTCGGTTAGTTCAGTGAGCAAGGAATCGACTTGTAAGGGATGCCAGGGAACTACTTATGGCATCAGTTCTTACCTGGGGACAATTATCCTTCCTGGGGGTATAGCAATATCCTAAAGCATTCTGCTTCTCAGAACTGGGGAGGGGATGTTACTGGCAATGAATTAGTAGAAGTTAAAAAATGCTACAATAGGGCTGGGAATTTAGATCAGTGGTTCTGGCATCTGCCTTGCAAGTGCAAGGTCCTGAGTTCAATCCCCGGTAACCACATAGCACAATACGGGGCATGGTAACTCACACCCATCAACAATCAGTACCACAGCACCACAGTACCTGGTGGGGTAGCTTATGCCTGTAATCCCAGCACTTGGGAGGCAGAGGCAGGAGGGTTGCCTGGGTAAGACCCTGTCTCAAACAAACAAAAATGCTACAACATCCCACAATGAATGGCCAAAGAATTACTTGACTCACAATGCCCCTCACATGGAGGTTGAGAAGCCCTAAGCCAGAATGAGGTCAGTGTTCTGTATCTTAATTGAATCTTTGATTTTATGAGTATATATCTTAGTCAAAGTCACTGAAATATGTAATTAAGATCTTTGTATTTTGTTTTATGTGATTAAATTTCTAATTTATGCAAACAAAAGAAGAGGGTATGTGGGGAGTGATACATAGGAAATTACATCAGTGTGTGACAGGTATGTTAAATATACATTTTTCTAAACCAGACTATTTTTTTTTTTGAGACAGGGTCTCACTTTGTAGTTTAGACTAGCTCTGAACTCACTGTGTAGCCCAGGCAAGCCTCGAACTCAGCAATCCTCCCGTCTCTGCCTCCCGAGTGCTGGGATTACAGGCGTGAGCCACCACGCCCAGCTAAACCAGACTATTTTAAAAATGGCAATGTATCACCTTTTAAATAATTTGCTAATTTCTTAGAATATAAATATGATATAGAGAAAAATTTCACCGAAGGAAATAGTTTATTATTCTTAGAAACTCAGTTATATATTTATATTTTAACATCAAATTTTCTTAAATACATTCTCAGTAGAGAAAGAGAGAGAGAGCATCTGACTCCAAATATGAGTATGACACAAATGGAATAGAGAACAGTCTTTCTTGGTATT
This sequence comes from Thryonomys swinderianus, assembly GCA_004025085.1. Lineage (NCBI taxonomy): Eukaryota > Metazoa > Chordata > Mammalia > Rodentia > Thryonomyidae > Thryonomys > Thryonomys swinderianus. Next base: position 86,266 of record PVIC010000737.1, on the reverse strand, counting down.
AATAATCATAGTAGTGAATTTAATACTAACGGTAAATTCTTTGCAGATAAATCCCTGGGGTTGTCATCATTATCAGAGTCCATTCCTGAGAGACATACTTCCTGGTTCTGTTAATGCATTAAAATAGGAGAAAATATGTTTCAACTGAAATATTTATAACAAACCATTCATTTATTCAATAATATGCACGTACTGACAATCTATTATGGTGCCATACAGTTTTAGGAAGTGGAATTGTAACAACTAACAATTAGATTAGTGTTTCCTCTTGAAACATATCCTACTGGGGGAAGAGAAAATTAAAAAGAAGGAAGATAGATACATATATAATTTTATATAGTGCTATGAAGGAAATACCAGAATGAAAAGACAGAGTATGTAGAGGTTGGAAGGCTCTTTGGAAAAGAATGTGTTTGACATGAAAACTGCAAATTAATGTCACTGAAAAATAGGAGGAGAAAAGGGCAGTAGAAACAGCAAATAAAAATGCCAGAACATAGGCAAATTTGTTGTGTTTTCAGAAAGAAAGGTGGATGAGGCTGGAACATAGGCACTAGGATCAGTAGGAGATACATATTTGGAGGCCAGATAATGTAGAGCTTTGAGAGCCAAGAGTGTAGAACTCGGACTCAGTGTGGAAGTCACTTAAACACTAGATAGGAAAGTAAAATGAGCAGCTTTAAAACGATTAGATTGGTCACTGTATGAAACATGTCATGAAAGGCATCAAGGATGCTGGGGTTGTACACCTGTAATTCCAGCACTCGGGAGGCTGAGACAAGGGAATTGCTACAAGTTTGAGCCCGGCCTTAACGACACAGAGACGCTGTCTCAAAAGAATAAAAACAAAAACAAAGAAAAAGCCAAGAAGTTAGGGGGTCATCACAGAGATCAAGCAAGACGTGATGTGGAGGTGAGGCCCATTTGCAGGCCAAAGCTTGGAAAAGTGGGGAGAGGAGAGTCAGGTGCACCTTTGGAGGGATTTTCCTCCTGCTGGTTAACTGAAGAAGGAAATGAAAGAATGAAAAAAGATTACGTTCTGGAGGGAAAAAAAAGTACTGTAACAGTTACATAAACATGCAGAAATCATGACTAATCTGTGTAAAGGCTATTCAGCTACACTCTCTATGTCCATACAACATGTGTTTGTTGCATGCATCTTTATCATGTAATTAAAACAAGGAATCATTTAGTCACAAGGAAGAATTCTTTCTCATTTCTCCCATCAATACAGCAGTGACTTCAATCTCTTTCTCTACTGTCCTATTTCAGGCTCTATGGCCTGGCTTGTTCGTCTGGCCGTCTGACCAAAGTGCCAACACACCATCTTCACCGGCACAGCAGACGGCCCCGGGAGAAGGCAAACTGCTCTGCTGACACTGGACACTCACCACTGCTCTCCTTACTCTCTTCCCCCTTTCATTTCCCTGCCCATGGCTTCTGAGAAAAGGGAAGAGAAATGGGTTCCTCATTACTCTTCTGAGGCTCAGCACACAATGAAACACAAAGAATGTCCTAGAACACTCTGTCCAGGTCTATTTTGGCGGGCAGGACACACTTGAACCCCTTCTTTATAACCTTGGACATAAACAGAATCAGGTTAAAAATTTGGTCAGCCAAATATTCAGAGTATTTGTCAGAGGTTTAAAATAGTGTTTCTTAGTTAGCCAACAAAGTTAAAAATGATTCTCCAGAAGTACTTAATTATTTTCTAAGGCCGAATAAAGGTTTTTCTTATGAAATCTCATTGTATATAGCAAAATTACAGAGGAAGGATAAAACTGAAGATGGCATTGGTTTAGAGTTCTACACTAATCTACCTCCGCTAACACTTCTAGACCTTTAGCTATGTTGCTCTACCTCTGACTCATGTGGTTGACACTCAAAGCAGGATTAGCAGTGCAAAAAGCTACATAATTTCCTCTGCATGTTGTCCAGCTACTGCTTCCAGACCCAAGTTAAAGCAGTTATAATCTTTGTTCACCTTTGTATGTTTGGAGCTTTCTTACCTGGTCATAGAACATACAACATACCTGGGTTAGAGCCAGGAGGATGTTTCAATTAAAAAATAACATAGTTATCCACAATTAATTTAAGTTATAAATAGATATAAACTTATTTGTGAAATCTTTTCCTTAAGAAATTCAGCCTTTGAAATAAATATACCTGAACAGTATCTTCTGTTTGTTGTGAAGTAAGTTTTTCTTTCAGTGCATAGAGCTGACAAGCAAGGTAGTAACATTCTTTTCTTAGCTGTAGGATGATATCTTGGGCTTCTCTCACTTTGGATTTTTCATTTTCCAAAGCTAAAACTAACATTCTGTTGTTGTTTTGGTAATTTTTCAGCAATGTACAAGTGTTGGCTAAAAGAAAATAAGATAAATTTATTGACTATTAAATATAAACTTAAAAAGTGATGTAAAGAAAGCATAAACATAAACAGCTCTTACTAATCACTTGGCATGGTGCAGACACAAAGGACCTGCGTTTGCCAATCTCTGCTAAATTTTTATTTCTTTTCTCTTTCATTCGCTTCTTTATGTCTTCAAGACTATCCTGAAAGGACTTTTTCTGGCACCTTTCCTTGGCCATCTTCTGCCTACAAATTTAAAATAATAGAAAATGTTTTTCTCAGAGATAAAATCAAATATGAATTAAACATCAAAAACACAAGCTGTTAATAAAAATGAATGACAGGGCAACTTAACTGTGTAATTAACTCAAAGTAGGTAGCTAACTAACCTAGTGATTCTTTTGATTTTGCAGCTTTAAAATCTCATTAATATCCAGGCTACTCAGGAGGCTGAGGCAGGGGTATCATGAGGTCAAGATCAGCCTGGGCAATATAGTGAAAGCCCATCTCAAAAACCAAAACATGTGGGCCGGAGGGTTAGCTCAGTGGTTCCAGCG